>MIQA02005049.1:0-37563 GCA_001887855.2 Sclerospora graminicola | reverse complement strand
ACTGGTTGCCACCATAGTAACGCTGTCCAGGGTATCCCTCGGAGTATTTGTTAGACATGACGGAGCCCAGTGCATCCAGCACCGCGACAGACGTGCAGTTCTCAGACGCAATGAGGCTGATGCAATTGCGCTGGCGTTGCTTCTCACGCTCGATGATATCGAAAAGCACTGGGTCGGATAGCGAAAGTGGTTTGTTCATAGCAGCGGACCACTGCAGGCTCTCAGTGGAAGCGCAACGACGTGAGCGGAGCGCAGCACGACGGACCGGAACTCGCAGGCAACCGAACATCTTTGTGACTGGAACGAAGTAAATGCAGGTGTGACTTCAGATGTAACGTGATAAGGTTGCAGAGGCAAACTCGTTTAGTACCGGTACTTACATGTTAAGGTACCGGTATTATGTTTCACAGTGTCTTTGCACTGCCAATCAAATTGTTTGGATGCCCCGCGTAGACAGTACGATTACGCAATTGTTGCACCTAATTGTAGCATTGGCTTTGCACACTTGTCTTGCTCTATTCGACGATTGCCTTCTGATCGCTTCATTCTCCATCGCCTCGTTCAATAAGCCACACGTCGATAACTGACGTAGGGGAATTGGACTCGATCCGACGGCCGCTAAACTCGGGATGCAAATCTGTTGTTGGAACACGCGTCTTGACAAGGTTGTAGTGCTCCAGCATACTGAATAGCAGTCGGTCTGACATGACGCTGCGCTTTTGATAAGACATGATGATCTGAGTCTTCACGGCTGAATAACGAAGTAAGGTGTCAAAAGTTGCTACGAGCGGCGTGATGAGTTCTTCGACCCAGACGACGTCAGATGCGAGCAAAAAGTCGATGTCACCCAATTCTGTCGGCGGATGAAACCAGTCCAGCACAAGGGTAGAAATGTCGCTCTCGACAGGTCGACCGGAGCTAGTTGCCAGCATGAGCGTTTTCTCAACGTTCTTGGCAAGATTATCGACCACATAGTCAAGATCAGAGAGAATTACCTGTCGCGCACCCAGTAACGCAGCAGAAATCCCTGCAAGTCCCGTTCCAGCTCCAAGCTCCACAACTCGACTTCCAGCAATATCCTCACGATTGTGTTCCAAATACTTAGCAAGCACCACCGATCCGTCCCATGTTGTAAGCCCTGTACCTTTGCCCGAGTTCCCCACCTCTCCAATATAAATTTCTCTTCCTTTAATCATAAACTTTTCATCCGTTGCAACACCAAATCCAAACATTCTTGACGGTAGCGTTAGACAAGTGCGGTCAGGAAACAGCGCATCCGCATCGGCAAACGATACACTCAGTCTCGAGTTGCGTCCAAGCTGCGAGAGCTTCTCAAAGGCCACAAACTGCTGCTTTTTTAGGTCATAGATTTCAATCTTCACGTCCAATTCATTGGATAAGTTTTCAATCCCAAGACTCTCAGTCACTCGCTCTGTCAATTCTTTTTGAAGTATTTGATGCATCTCCATCAATGAAGCTGGAAACTCTGCCAATCGTATTCGTATTGGATTCTGTAGTGTCTCCGCAAGTGTAATCTGTTGCTGCAATTCCACTCGCAGCGTTATTGGTGGAGCTGGAGACGTCATTGTAGGAGAAATGATGAGCAGTGTCAGGATATGTAGCAATGCTGACATTCTGACGCGTTGTAATACTGTATTGTGCTATTTATGAACTACTATTCTAGAATTAGCCAATCACAACAAACTTCAACGTCAACTGCCAATAAACAAAGGAGTTTCATTTGTGCAACTTCTTTAAGTGGCAAAGACGACTACGGCTATGAAGGACCCATGTGCTCGTGGCCCCGTTCCAATCAGCGGCTATCTGTACAAAATGAAAGCCAAAGAAAGGCTGCTCACTCCGCAATGGAACAAGCGCTTCTTCGCTCTAGAAGGTATGGAGCTTAAGTATTATCAGCACGAGAGTTCGCTGGAACCGTCCAAGGTGTTCGACTTACTAACTATCGAGTCAATTCGACGATTCGAAAACGGCGATCACGGAGTCTACAGCTTCGTGATTAAAACTCCTGACCGCAGCTACTTTCTGCGTTCAGAGAACAAGGGCGATATGAAGCGTTGGGTCCGCGGCCTTAACGATCAACAGGAACTATGGCGGGCCAAACAAGAAAAAGGCACTACGCTATCGGACCCAACAGTGCGTCGACCCAAACATTACAGCGAGTATCCCCTCGTGTCGCAAAAATAGCTCTGGAAACCGTCATGCTTAACATGAACCAAACCGATCAATACAACTTAACCATTAATTATCCCCCACACTTAAAAATATAGCCAAAGCCATCTTATAAAAATGAGAACCGTAATATATATCCACCAATCTCCATCGGGCAATCACAGCCTCGACCAATGAAAATCAAAGCCTTGTCTATAAACCCGCAAATTTTGCCCAACCCGGTGCGCTTTCGCAGAGTGCGCGAATAAGCGCGTGCCGCTTGTCAGAATCCTGCAGCAATCGCGCCAGATCCGGCACGAGACGTCCAACGAAATCTGGCTCAAAGGAATCCGTGAGGTATTGGTAAAACTCGTGTGCAGTGATCTGTTCACTGCCGTATTTGCGAGTATGAGACGTGAACGACTTCATCTTCTTCGTATCACCACCAAACGCTGCCAAGACGGCTTCTAATATCGATTTGTGCAACAATTGCGCTTCTTCTCCAACAACAGGCTCCACGTCTTTGATTGGAACCACCACCTTGTTGCGTCGACGACCAGCCGAAGAAGAAGAAGATCCAGCCCTCTGTCGCCCTTCGGATGGGGGAGACACTACCGAGTTGCGCTGCTGCTTTTTCGCCTCTTTTACTTGCTTCACTTGCTCTTTAAAGCGTCCAAACGCCTCCTGTAATGCCCTCTGCTTTTCATCATCCCGTATTAACGTGGCACTGAGTGGAATAATTTTACTTGCGCATTTTGACCCAACACACTGGCGTACGTGGTCACAAAATTCATCGGCTGTCCACTCATCCATCCCAAATCTTCGCGACGCGTCCTTAAATTGTTCAATCACTGCCTCCTCGTTCCCAGGCGAATGCTTGCCAGCCCAATTCGTGATGACGGACATTATATCAGCATAAATGGCCTTGGTTTCCACTGAATTCTTCTGTCGCTCTTCTTCTTGTCGTTGGCATTCCTCTGCCTCTTGTTTTAATCGCTCAGCCTTTTCCGCTTTGGCCGCAGCGCGCGCTGCTGCGGCTTCTTCGTAGATAGCCTGATACTCTTTCGATTGGTTCTGGCGATACGCCTTCTTGAATTCCGTCACAAACTCGTCTAGAATAGTGAAAAAATCGATTGGGCCAACCTTCCGCGGATCTTCACCGAAAGAGTTGACAAGCTCTTGATAAGACGTTTCCAAACTATGAAAATCTCTTCCAAGCTCCTCCAATACTTCTTCGGCGTCCTTTGCAAAAGGACTCATCACCTCATAGAATCTATCGCCCTCAATGTGATCATTCTTTGAAGCACGCACTTGACCTTTCAACATCGCTAGTTCCGTGTTATACGACGACAGGTCGGCACGCAGTTGATCAAGAGACAACCGCTTTGCTTCCACGATATGAGGGACTTCTCCAGCAAATGTAATGACGTCCGGGGCATTTTCTTCAAGCTGGCGCAACAAAAAGTGCATTAGCGTGACCCGCGGATCTACCGACTTGAGTGTGTGCAACTTCATCAAAGTATCGAGCTTGAAACCATAGGCACCCCCACGAGGGGTGCTACCATTTAAATAGTTCCCAATCGCCAGAATATGCTCGAGAACACGACGAAATTTGTCACTCTCAGCCACTTGGTCCGTTGCTGCCGCTAGCGTATCCAATTGCGCCTGCGTTTCCAAGATGCGATTCTCAAACGTTAGTTTATACCTGAAACACTTAATACGCTGCGTGTAACGTGGGATTGTCAACAGATCAAGAAAGAATTTCTCCACATTTCCCAGCAGTTTGACATCTCCGTCGTAATTCTTGAGCATGTCAATTTCTTCCAAAGTAGGTGAAATCGAAATGAGCACATTCAAGACTTCCGAGCCCAATCGACGGCCATCCAACGCATAAATTGCGCTCTTAATATCTTCGGACGACATTTTAAAGCGAGCGATTGCAATCGACACATTTTGCTGCCTCTTTGGGTCAAAAAGAAGGACTTCTTTTGGCTGCGTTGGTTTGTCAGCTCCCTTTTTCTTT
Organism: Sclerospora graminicola; assembly: GCA_001887855.2. Lineage (NCBI taxonomy): Eukaryota > Oomycota > Peronosporomycetes > Peronosporales > Peronosporaceae > Sclerospora > Sclerospora graminicola. The sequence goes on along the minus strand of MIQA02005049.1, from coordinate 33,371 downwards.
TCATCTTGCTTTTTGACTACGTCGGCAGGATTTTTCCGAAACATCCACTCCATTTCTTCCACATCCAACTCGGCATTCGAATCATTTAGCTTCATCCAGACGGTGCTACGGACCACATTGACCGGCACGCGGGTCCAAAAGAGCGGACGCAGCTCAATATTTGGCTTCACTGTGTCCTTCTTAGGAAGCTGAGGCTCTTCGCTCTTCTTCGATGGTGGCGATTGAATCCCCTTTGAGGCTAGGCTTGCTTGCAATGCTGACGAATCTACCTTCACAGCCTCTGTTGGCGGGGGAGGCCAGCTAGAAGATTACCGCTGCTACTGTCTCCTGTTGCGTTTTTAATCGAAGATGGCGCGTCCGGCCTGTCGAGCATCGTTGGATCCAAGCCCGCAGCCTCCATCTTTAATTTTACCTGCTCGGCCGGCATTCCCATCTTCACCAGCTTGAAAAACTTTTCGTAAACGGGATCATCCTTTACCGACATTTCCTGCTTGAGTGTCGATGCGGACGAGGCAATATCGGCTTTGGGCATCATCAATGCATCAGGAGTATCAAGAAGATCTGGATTTAACCCACTCGCGCTCATCTTGAATTTCACTTGCTCAGCAGGCATTCCCATCTTCAAAAGCTTGAAAAACTTGGCATATTGATCATCATCTTTCACGCACTTGCCATCCGACGTCGCAAGGGCAGTCACAGTGCTGTTTGAGCTCATAGCCCCACCTCCAATCATCGCATCGGGTTCATCAAGAATCGATGGATCAAGACCAGATGCTTGCATCTTCATCTTTACCTGTTCGGGAGGCAGTCCCATCGTCAACAACTTGAAATACTTTTGATAACCTGGGTGATCTTTGGCAGCGACAGTTAAACCATTGCTCGAAGATTCTGAATCCGTATCCGTATTGGACGCAGCCTGAGGTGCTGATTTAGCTGCACTTTGATCAGTTGCTTGGGTTTCCACAGCAGCAGTCGCATCCGAGATAATGCGAGCATATTCCTCTTCTGATTCCAGCCGTCGACGCTCTGAAACGGATATTTTGCGCTTGTACTTCTCGACGCGGTTGCGCAGTTTTTCGTTTTCCACCTGTAATTGCGCCACAAGGTCCTCATACTCTTTCGCCTTTGCTGCAGCGCTTACATCCCTCTCTTTTTTCGACGCGTCTACTGTCTTTCCCATGACAACCTCTTCCTCCTGTTCAGCAGGTGCTTCCTCTTCCGACCCATCCGTCGGTTCCGTAGGCGATCCACTATCTTCTTCAATTACCCGCAGATTTGGAGCCACCGACTCTCTTAATCTTCCATTACTTCGCTCTACTTCTAAGACTCCCCCGCCGTCGCCACTCACCGGCGAGATCATCGGTTGCCTCACGGACGTGCCGCACTCAATACAAAACTTGACTCGAGGCGGCAACTCGTTGCCACATTCGATACAAAACTTGGTTGTGTTCGTTAACTGTCAATCAAACACAAAAAAAACAAACGACATTACAGAAAAGCAACAGTGACGCACTTGTTCAAGTTGCTGCCTCTTTCACTTACATTTGTAACTTGGGGTGGGTTAGGCGGGGTTTCAAACGTGGACGGCGACAATGAAAAGCTCCGACGCTTACTTACACTTGATCTCGAGCGTGTGATCTCGAGCGAGGCGTCGCCATCGAGACAGCCAAAGCAATACCATTGCGGTCGCGACCGCTCGGGTTTCCGACGGTCAATGGCCTTGCACCCACATTCTTTACATAGTGCAATGTGGCACGAGCGGCAGTGATGCCGTCGTCGTAAGATGTTGAACGACTTGGAGCAGACACCACACTCGGGTTCGCGCGCAAACGCAACGTCTGACGTTATGCTGAGTTTGCTACCAAGTGAAGCCCGAGTACGAGAAGAGACGGGCGTCGTAGCTGCGGCGGGGCTCAATCCGTCGGCATTCGTTGGTGAGAAGAGGCTTTGGCGCGCGCTCTCCATAAGCAACGCTTCCTTTTTCACTTTAGACTTTAGAACAGCACAGCGTTTCTTCCCTCAATGAAATCGGGTTTCACGGGTTTTGAATGCAGTTTCATTTTGATGTTGCATGTCGCAACTTGTTGTGATTAACGTGGAGCAACCCATGATGACGGCAATACATTTCACCAGTGACAATGGAGATTATATCAAGTCGGATTACTTCAGGGCCTTGAGAAATATTCCTTGAAGTAAGAGGAGTCGTCACGGCGGTTGTTTTTATAACATACAAAACCTGGATTCTTTGCACCTAATTTAGCATTCATCGCTTAGCGTTGAAGTTTCAAACTTGGGTTGCAATGATAATTGCAAAGCGGCTGCAGCTGCAACCTGCGTAAACTTCTTGCAACGTGGTATCCTGTGTCACCACCAGTGAGGGGTCTACCTCACCATACTGTCCGGCGTGACTTTTATACAAACCGTGACGTTACGTCACGTTAATCAGAAATCGAAGTCGTGTCGAAATCGGTTACAGCCAAGCACGCAATTTAACGCAGAGTGCGAAAACACCACAACATGATTACTAGTTTCTATTCCGTCCCTTGTCAGTTGACTACAAACAGTGCACCCTAGAGATGCAAAATAGAAATAATACAGTGAAGGCGAAAGGTATAACTATTAGTTACACTGGAAGAAAGTTCACTTTGGTATCACAAACGGAAGTCATTATCTCCCTATATAAGACTTTCATAAGTTACTAATCAAGAGTTCGGTAATTTCAGGTCTGCCAGGATTGTGCGCCAGACTCGCTTCCATTCATCTCTCTCTTCGAAACATTCTAAACAGACTTGCAGCCGTTCCTAGACTCCAGTCGAATTCGCGAAATCTGCGGTGGCCCGATTTTTCTCTATAGCCTTGCTTCGTACACTAGCTAAGGGCTCCTTCGTTTCCAGTCCTTCTCCCCTATGGACAGCATTCTTGCGTAACTACCAAAGTCATGTTGTTCCAATAGAGCGTATCGCCCACCACATCAGATCCAGTCAGCACATTTCCGTCTTTGTTGTCCCAGTCTTCTCTGCTGCCTGGTAATAAGCGTTGATGAGATCTTTGATATATTCCCACTTCTTGTTGTTGTTGTTCAATCGTAGTCTATTTAGAAATTACCTATTAGCTACAATAAAATCACTGAGTGCACGATCTAGTCCCACCACCGTCTCTGATGAGCTATCCACCTGCGATACAGGTAGTAAAACACTATGTTCATCACTTGACTGATCCCGGCCATTTTCTTCCAAACACTCCAGACCTATTAGCATGCGAATCCCGCGAATTCTGGTCGCTGTTCTGCTCCTTTCGAAATAAGCCACTGCTAACAACTGCTTCAAAATTTTTGCCCAGATTAGCTGTAATTGTTCATACGCACTTCTATGAATCCCTTTATGCACGCGCTCATTTCGCATAAACCACAACCACGTAAGTCCAAGCGAACAGATTCCTTTCCATACACGTGCAAGCGCTTCCTTACATTCCTCTGCTCTCTTTCCACATCTCATCTGCAAACACAACCCCAGTGCCTCTGAAATTTCCGGCGGTTTGCGAATAGCTACAAATCTCCTATACTGTTCCAGCTCAGCATTCGAGACACTGCAACCGTTCCAACATGTTAATAGTCGGGCCCATAATTGTTTCGCCCGACTGCACCCCCACACAATATGTGTGACCCCTTTCCCAGGTGTTTGACACTGCTCATCCAGTGCACACCTTCCTTGTGTAAAATATCCATCGTAATATACATATAGTTGGAACGTTGCTGCTCGGTATATGCTCCACGATTGATAGTCCGATAGCAAGTTGTCATGCTTCCAGATCTCCGCTGGTGTCTGCTCCTGCATATTCCAATTCTATTCTGACTTCGCGCGCATGCATTTCCACCGCTCCCGAACTCTTGGAAGAGCACTTGATAATGCCTTATAATAGTAATCTCGGAAGGACCGTCTGATCCCCTTTTTCACCGCGCACATATTTATCCCTTCTTTGATCGTCCATGGATAATTGTGCAGTCTTGGGTGTGCCGCAAACACAAGTCCATGCAACTGTAGATGTTCTCCCATCTCTCTGACCTCCCTTGAGTTGTTGCTTCTCCGTGATCCGCCTTCTGGTTCGTCCCAGTAAATGCCATCATCTCGCTGACGTAACGTCCACTTCTGACCAGTTGATGTACACGTGCCTGTCACTTCTCTTGCTGTGTCAAACTTCCATACCACTGAATTCCAGTGATCGTGAGTGCTCAGCAGCTTCGGTTGTCCTGCCTCACCGATTTCTTCACCAATCGCCACCCTCGGTGAGCACAAGATTATACTCAGCAGCCATCGCCCTACTTTCCTTCTTGAGTGACTGATCGGTTCATTTCCTTGTACTGTCCAGTGAAACGTGGTCCTCCCAACTCGTCTGATGTGTAGGTCCCTTATGGTAGACTCCGGCAGTTTCGCGAATTTACATGGTGCCAGTACTTCCGCGTTTTCGTCCCTGATCCAGGGGTTGTTACACCACAAAAAGGTTCCCCAGAAAACCTTAAGCGTTTGTCTGCCATATTCGTGCCAGTCAATGTCATCAAGATCAGCTTGAACTTGGACTTGCTCTCCCCGACGCAGAATTTCCTTCGTACTGGCTGGCTGTGTGACACATTTTCTATGTAAAACAGCTGCATTAACTTTCACGTACTTTTCTATCAGTGTTGCTTCTTCATGCGTTGGCCCTAAAGCCCTCGAGAGGTGGAACAGCACCTGTGACATCTTCGGCCCCCGTCTAGTAGTGTTTCGCCACCCAGTCGTCCTACATGGCGACACCCACATATTGGTCTTATCCGGTTTAATCAAGTGACACCAGTTCCGCCACGCTTGCGTATATCTGTCATTCGGCTCAAGTAACCACATTGTTGCCTCCTTTACGGCTAACGTGTGAATGGCGACTGGAATCGATATCAGCCCTAGCCCTCCCGCATGTCTTGGTATAAACAGTAGATGTGGTGACATCTTGTGTCGTCCCGGTTCACATGTTGTCTTGTTGCTCCAAATGAACTTCTTCTGCATATGGATAAGATCCTTGTACGTCTGCTGGTCCGGTTCAAAGACTTTTGCGGTAAATAGAATAGCTGGCAGTGCAATCGAGTTGAAGAGGGTAACTCGTTCCATAACCGACGTTCCACACTTCGTAGCTGTAAGTAGCCTCCGTTGTACTGCTCGTATGCGCTCAGCCCAGTTCGTTTCTGCCATGTTTTGCTTACCCACTTGATAACCTAGATATCGCACTGTGTCGTTCTCCTTTATCAATGGAATCCTCACCTTCTCTAACCGTGACGATGCCTGTCCCAGCGGGAGAATATGACTTTTTGCAGGTTGCATTGTCAGACCGGATAATTTTCCAAATCTCTCCAAAATTGTTAATGCCTCGTCAACTTGGTCCGCTTTTGTGAAGAAAATCGTTGAATCATCCACAAATGCTGAAAAAGTGTGTGCCTTTTGCGAAATGTCTCCGTTGATCGATATTCCTTGTAGACCTTGGTGTTGTTCTATCGCCATTCCCAGCGGCTCCACAGCTAATATAAACAGCAACGGTGCCAGCGGACACCCTTGGCGTATTCCGGAAATTACCGGAAACGACTCCGAGAGTTGGCCATTAACTAGAAACCGCGCTGTCGTTCCGTTGTGTAGTGCCTTCATAAGCGCTATAAAACGCTCTGAAAAACCAAAACTTCGCAACGTCGTCATCAAATAAAACCTATCCACTGTATCGTAAGCCTTAGCGAAATCCACTAGTAAAACTCCACCGAAATCGTTTGCTTGCGTCTGACCTTGATCCTGCTGCCGATGCTGTAAAACATGCATCATCATTACAACTGCGCGATCCATTCGTCTTCCATAAACAAATCCTTGCTGAGAATCGCCAATTAATCGCCCGAGAAACGCTTGTAACCTCGCCGCTAATATCTTCGCAAATATCTTGTAGCTCGTCTGTAACAAAGATATGGGTCTATAATCCATTGCATTAGTCGACTCACCCTTTTTCTTGAGTGGAATGATCACTGCTTCCAGGAACGAGTTAGGTGGTTTTGCCCCATTTAGCACATCGTTGTACACTTGTAACAAATCTGGCTTGAGTTCCCCTGCAAAATCCTTGAAGAAGTCGTTGTTGATCCCATCGGGTCCACCCGCTTTCCGTCTTTCCAATCGTTTGATCGCTAGTGTAATGTCTTCCGCCTGTATTGGTGCCAGCAGACTGTCGTTTTCCACCGATGAGACTCGCCTGTGCTCCCACTTCTTCACTAACTCCTGGATCTGCTGTGACACCTCCTCGTCCTGTGTTGTTCTATGTATTGCTCCGAGTATGTTCTGCCACGTCTTCACGAATTTATCTGGTATAGACATGTCCTGAGCTGACAACTCTGTCTGGTCCTGCAAGATGATCTCCTCTACTCGTTGATCCTTCTCCCACGTTGCTGTTCGCTGATACAGCCACCGGAGATTTTCGTTAGACCTACAAAAACGTCTTGCAATCCTTACCTGGTTACACCTTGTGACTTTATTTTCCGTGATCTGCAATATTTGCTCTCGGCTAGTGACTCTTCCATACAGTGCCTGTTCTAGGTATTTTGCATGGCGTCTCCTCCTTTGCGCCACTCTCGACCGTACACGAATTATCGCCGCAACCCAAGAATCCTTGACCTCATCCCATCTTGCTGCCCCGACTGATTCAGTGACATCACACGTCTCCATTAGCTCCCTTATTTCATCTTGCACTCTGACTCCTCCAGCTCCTCGGATCGGGTATTGTAATCGGAAGTGGTGGTTTCTTGTCCTTTGTCGTCCGCCCCGAGGTTGACGGACGAGAATCTCGACTTGGTCATGATCCGAAGGTAGACCTGGTACACTGGTTCTGACTCGGTTAACCCACTCAAATTTACCTTCTGAAATGTAGAATCTGTCGATGCGACTGGCCGATTCCCCCCTCCAAAATGTGTATTCAAGAACATTCTCCCTCTCTTCGTATCGCCCCGCCGTAAACTGTACCACTGCCGCGTCCTGCAATTTCCACCTTAGTAGTAATCTTGTCAGCTCTGGGCATTCCGTGGTTCGTCTGCGCATTGGCCCGGTTCTGTCTAAATGTGGGGATTCCACACAATTAAAGTCCCCGCCGAGAATCACGTTTGATTGCTGCCGAAGGTTCCACGGTTCGATGCTTTTATAAAACTGCGCCCTTTCCTTCTCGCTTGCCGAAGGTGCATATATGTTTACGCCCTTCCATTCATTGATCTCTACCGCTATGATTCGCTCAGTCCAGCCGCTCATCCGCCACGGTCGTAGAGTCCATCCTTGCCTCGGTGTTAATAGTATTCCCACACCCCCTGTCTTTTTCAGCGCTACACTCCACAAAGCCAAACGGTAAGTTACATCTGTATGATTCCACATACGTTCCCATTGCGTCGTTAAATTTTCGGCTTCCTTTTTGCTTGTAATGTGCGTTTCTTGGATCAAAATACAGACGGGGCGTGCTGTCACCGGTAGATTTCTCCACGACTGTAGCCATGCAAGCCTGGATCCTGCCGAGAAGCCTCTAACAATCTGCGTGATTACTCGAAAGTCCGAATCTCCCCTGCCTGCTTCCATCCTGTATTGGCTGACCTCCCTCGTCTCTGCCCTCACTACCGTGATTCTACTGTATCTATCCATCTTGGTGAGCATTGCCGATATGTTCTCTTCTTCCGTGGTACAGCGTGTCTTGCCCTTAGTAGCAATGAGGCGCCAATGCACCTCGGGGCTTGACGTCGTTCACTTGGTCCATATCTACGGATTCAGGTTCCCTGTCGGTCAGAGAGACGTTAGTTAATGTTGTGATGAAGAAATCTGTTATGTCCATCCATGCAGAACTGTCGTCCGCCTCCAGCCTTTGTGCTAACACGCGAAACCCGGATATCCTGACGCGGGCCGTCTGATAACGTCTGATCTTCACCCATATCGGATCCTTCGGGAGAGCCGCTTCTCCAATTATCGCTGCTATTTGTTTGCTATACACATGTGCACATAAAGCCGTGAAAGCAACTTTTAGCTGCCTATGAGGTCCACACAACGGCCACAACGGATTATCTCCATAATTGAGCTCCTTGAGGGTCTTCCAGTGGTGTCCGCTTGCTCGCATCACTTCGCGTTGTTTTTCGTCCCCTAGAATACTTACGCACTGCGCCCAATCCGTGAGGAAATTCTCCACTTCTGACGCTGCCCCGGCTGAGGTTCCTAAGGTGATCAACTCCTCCCAAAATTGACGTCTCCACCCTTTAGCCATTTCGACTAACACTTCGTTACTTAATCTCCGAATAATGATATGCGGCTTGTCACTATATTCCATGAGTTGTGCAATCGCTAGGCTGTCCTTCCTCACTGCCTTCAACCAAACGTCTGCCGATGCATTTATAGTCGGGAATGGTGCTACTTGCTGATGTGGCCATACCTGACTCATCGAATTCCACACCTGCTCCGCTAGGGATTCTGTACCCCCGGCAGGTTCTATGTCCATTCTCTCCAACTGACCCTCTGCGAATAGATCCCTATGCACCGCTTGTGTGCCGACTGTCTCGTCCTTATTGGGGGACTGGTAAGCTTCGTCAACTGCCCGTTTTTTTCGCGTTCTTTGCTGCTCCGCATCTGCAATCTTCTCGCTCTCCTTGGAGTCTTCTAACTGTGCTCTCACCGAAACGTTTGAATCAACTCCTTGTCCTTTCCCCGACTGGTCTGTCAACACTAATGTTCCAGTTGTGGTGTTGTGCCACTCCCTTAATATATCGATTGATATATTGTATGTTTTTGCGAGTGTTTGGCAAACCATATTATTCTCAACGTCTGCTCGTAATAACTCCGCTTGTCGATGCTCCGGCAGGTACATGGCTGTTTCCACCAAAAACTTCAACAATCCGTGATGCCGCGTATCCTCTTCCCGTAGTAACTGTTCAACTTGCGCTTGGATTAGCTTTCCGGGCGACCAGTCCTTGGGTCCACTCAACACTTGACCCCTTAGTACGGTCGATCCTTCCTCTCCTCTCGTCCGTTTATTCACTCCTCCACCTCCAGCTGCTTCCATCATTTCCACGTCCTGCTGTACTGCAACTATCGTCGTCTCTTCTTCTGTCGACCTCCAGCCGTGGACGTAGGCCTGATAGTGAATGTTCTCGAAATGAAGAACTAGGGGTAGCTTACCTTTACCTTCCTTGGCCGCATTTTTCATCTGGATCACTTCTTTGACGCATTGTCTTAACGAGATGGGAAATTCGCCACACGTGGCAAATTTTCGCCGTTGTTGCACCCTTATTTCTGGCGCGAAATGAATAACTCCTGGTATCCCGCTTGTCACATCCATGCTTATCACGAATATATGTCTTTGTAGTAGCGTACCTAGGCAAATAAGAGTGTCGTTACTCCCCCAATTCTGACTATTTACCGTCGCATCTAACGCAGACGGACTGTTGCCGTAATCCTTGAGATACTGCTTAAACTCCAGTTCCGATTGTTTAGCCGCCATTTTTTCGTATCCCCTGCCCAAACTACGTAACGTTTGTTTGCGAACCCCGGCAGGGAACTTCGCCTTGAAGTCTGACATACCTCTCGCTGCTCCTCCTTTTTTTAAACATGCCGTCGCCTGTTCTAATATCTTGGGGCTGTCTTCAAGTGAGGAATTAAAAAGTGCCTGCACGACACTATATGCTTGACAATTTCCGGTCGCTGGGGTCCTCACTTGTTGCAGCCCCATCGCCAATAGCGCATCGTTTAGGTTTCCTTCCTGTACTGTTACCTCCGGTGCTGCTTCCCACGGAAACGGTTGTAGTTGTCCTTCTGTCTGTGCCAGGGTCATACTGTACGTCCCTAGTTCCGCCTTTACTCGCGCCTCTACAATTAACACATCGGAGTTATCCTGTAGTCGTCGTTGCGCTCCCACTGTACCGCGATTTTTATCCTTAAATCCTGACAAAATTTTTGTTTTTACCGGTTTCGGTTCCGGTTCCGGTTCCGTTTTTATGTTTTTGTCATTCGGTCCGACTGCACTATCCACTTTAGTGACTGCCGCCTTCAACGTACTGTTACCGTTAGATTGTGCCTCTGCCGTTACCTTCTGTGGCAGCGGGTGGTTCTGCACTCCTTGTCCCATCTCACTGTTTTCCTGTACCCTGGTTCGCGATGCTGTCCCATTTCTCCTTTTTGTGACTACCATCCAGTCGTTCGCTCCCGTTCCTGTTTTTGCTGACGCGAGGTTCAGTGCTGGTTCAGGGCCCTCTTGTTCGGTCTTCGCTGACGTGGGGGCCGGTGCTTTGTCGATATGCGGTTGAACATCCCTCTGTAGCGCCTGTTGTTCTGTTACGCTGCTGGTCATCTGTTTCTCCTGTTCTTTGAGTCGGCGTTTTTTTAACAACGCATCCTGCTCATCACAATGCTTCCTGACTTCCGTTATCAACGTCTCCATGCTGTCAAAAATTGGTTCTGGCGTGTCGATTAGCTCCGCTTCTTCCACTGACACTGTAAGACAATGCTCTTCCTGTATGTTTTTTTGGGCTAATGAACAACTCCGTATTTGATGTCCAGCTTCCCCACAGCGTAGACAATGTATCTTTCCCCTCGTCTTTGGGTGTTCTAAGGTCAAGGTATGCCCACACCACAGCACTCTCCAGACATCTTTTAGTTTCTTCGGGCAACCACTTGCTGCAATTACGATTTCCCAATCAAGTGATGTTGAAGAAAGTGGACCTCCAGAGTCCAGTTCTTCAAAGCGGAAATCTACTGTGATCACCGATTGGAGAAAACCATGTAGCCGCATAATGTCGATATTGCGTGTTACATTCCGCATGATGATCGAGTAATCTGGCCGAAATCCCATGCCCGCACTTACTCCTGATACCTGTCGCGACCATACCGGTTCGTCTATCTTCTCTTTCGCGTGTAAGTTTCTTAACACGTGGATTTGTTTGTGATACGGCACACTCAGCTCTTCATATCTTTTGGATATCTCACGTGTTAGGAAGTGCAGATGGAGGCTGTGGTCTGATTGATTATAACTTATCGATTTGACCTTACCTAGCATTTCCCATAATCGCTCATTCGCTATTCCACGTGCTGTCGCCGCTGTCGCTATGCTTTCCTGCAGGCTTTTCGTGCTCTGAAATGCCTTTTTTATCGCTGCTTCCCCCTGTAAATCCATAATTAAACATCCTTCTACTCTCACTCTTATCGTTAGAATTAGCCGTAAACGATCGTTTGATGTCATGATTTGATGTAAGAATTGGGGCAGCGTACGCGATAAAATCGTTCCTTCTGCTAGACCCTTCACAATTTGCCATTCTTCCGGACTTCCGTCCCTAAACTTTTGCTTATCCTTGCCACTCCACTCCTTTTCACATACTTTCGTCAGAGTAGCAATTCGATCTGATGAATAAACATCCGGGTTGAACATATAGGCAGTGTACCTAGGCTTAACCTTGACCGCTTCTGCTTTCTTCCCGGTGACTTTATGGAGCCATCCCTCCAATATACTCTGTCCCTTTACCTCTACTTCCACTTGACAACTTCCTATCTTACGGGCCAGAATTGTGCCGAGTGGTTTGTTGAGTTTAAGCGCCAATTGCCAAGCATCTAGCGCCTTTTGGAACCACACCTTCCAGCTAAGTTTATGCTTTATTACCAATAACTCGAATAAGTCAATCAAACGTTCCAGTTCCGGGTTCGACAACTTAATTTTTTGTTCCTTGACTTGCTTGCCACCTCGTTGTGTGCGTTTTGTGGAGTAGTAGGAAACCTCCTGACACGACTCCTCGATTCCTTGCATGCTTTCCTCCTCTGGCATATCTTCATTCTGATTTCCTTCTGTTAAATCAATAACTGCCTCCTTCCTATGTTGCTCATTTGATGCTTGCCCCTTAGTCTCTTCCTGACGGTCACTTTCTTCAGGCGACTCCGGTACAATCTCATCAATTACTTGCTGATCCTCACCCCCTTGTCCTTCCCTTGGCGGTACTTCTCCATCTCCTGCCTCCTCCGCCTTATCCGGAGGTTTCCTTTCTTGACCAGGGTCACCTCTTGGGGAGAGCATTAGTCTTAAACTCGCTGTTCTAGTAAGTTTGTCGTGCAAGCCCAGATCCACTTCCTACCTTTGCTGGGTAGGTGGGGTCTATGCGACAAAATCGGGACTACTTTTTGTACTTCGAAAGTACACTTACTGTAAAACCTGTTTTAGAACCCCACTGGGGTTATCACTATAACCCCACACAAACGTGGGGTTATATTCGAGGTGGGTTCTATTTGAGAAAAGGGGAAATCGCTAATCGGTACCCTAAATTAACTATCTTTTACTAATCAGTACCCTAAAATAACTATCTTTTACTAATCAGTACCCTGTTCACATAGTTATTGCTAATCGGTACCCAGACCCGCTCTTTTTCCCATCGGCCTTGCTAATCGGTACCTTAAAAATGAAGCGGATGCTGATGGTAAGAACAAATGCTGGTTCTAATGACTGAACGACGCAAACGAGTATTGGGAAAGGCGATTAAATTCATTACACGTTCATTCTTTTGTCTCTGCTTAGCCGGATACGTACATTATGCAAAACAAGAAGTATTTCAGTTACTGGAGTATTTACGCAATTGTTTGGTTTGGTTAGAGTATCTTTCACTTCCCAAGTGCGTTCCAGGACTTTGCGACGCATTTGTTTTCCCTTGGGGATATTCAAGATTTTAATATGACAAGGAGGTTCGTGAAACAGTTCATTTCTATCTATTACTTCGTGGCTCTTATGTTTGGTTTTAAGAGTCAACGGCGCTCCCAATGCATTGTTAGGGTTAAGCAAATGTCGTTGCTTTTGATAGCGATATTTATTCAACAAGAAACGATGCTAGTTTTGATGCTGGTTGCAGCATTCGATTTATATTTAAATTATATAACCATGGGTACCGATTAGCAAGGCCGATGGGAAAAAGGGTACCGATTAGCAATAATTATGTGAACGGGGTACTGATTAGTAAAAGGTGGTTACTTTATGGTAGTGATTTCCCCTAGACAAAACAATAATTTTGGCTTTAATATATTTGAGGGTCATTAACCCCAGGTGCACCTGGGGTTCTGTTTAAGGGGGGGGTTCAAATCGAGGGATGGGGTTATAAAACAGGTTTTACAGTAGGTATTTTGCAACGAGCACCAGCACTAGTACTTTTGAAAAGCAGCACTTGTCGCAAAACAAGAAGGCGAATCGTGTGGTCCACTTCATTTGGAGCATAATTACAGTAGTGTTTCACAGCAAATTCAATTTGTATTTTCCTTGGTGGCAAGTTCATCCCTGCACACTTGCAAGCCAGTGCCATTACCTGCTGCAGTGGTAGTAACTTCTCATGATCGAGCAGAAGCGAATAGGAATCAGTTGGTGCTCCAAGTTGACGGACGCATGTCTAGGTGCGTTTCTTTCCATGTCGAATTTTTCCATCTTGGATCTGGGCATCTGTTGTCTTCTAAGCAATGGCCACTCTTGGCAAGATCACGTCACTAATGTAAATGAATCTGTCTTAATGTGAGCAACTCACGCACAAATGTCTTGTGCACCTCAGGACACTTGTCAATCTCAAAACCATTAACCTTTGATATTGCACAAAAAAATAACGCAAGCAGGGTTCAGCAATTTGCCAGTCGATCATTGAGCGAACTCAATGTACATGTAGTAAATGTAGTACCTTGTAGCAATAACTAACTTGTCGATGTTTCCTAAAAGTGTAGGAGTTACTTGTCTTCTTTTCAACGATTAACGTTCACTGGATTTTTGTACAAGTAGTTTCTCTCAGATCTATTGTGATTCATTGTTTATGCCAGCAACTTGCATGCATGGCAGCCAGCTCTTTATCAACCCCTCTATTGATATTCGAGCTTTGGACACTTTCGCCAAACTTACGAGCTGATTCCATGGACGTTTTAGCAGACTTTCTTAATACCAAGACATGCTTTCAAGCTTCCTTTTCCGTGTATTTCTTGGTTTTCTTTTCAGCGTCGCGACGCAAACGTTTCGCTTCGCTTTTGTGGCTACGTTGTTCTTGACGCTGAGATCGAATCGCCAACTCTTCCTCTCGCTGTCTCTCGACCTTCTTTCGACGATCTTTTTCTCGTTTCCGTCGCTTGGGGATATACTCATCCGACACACCAGGCGCTATGTTGGCATCTCCTACGATTCGATCATTTTCAGAAGAAACATATTGAATTTGCTGGGTCGGCGTTTTCGAGAATGCGGTAATTGAAATCTCGACGTTATCCCAGGATCGGGTGTGCAAGACTAATTATGTTCCAAATGTAGTGGACCACACTTTTCGTCTTTTTGTTGGTGCTTCTTTTGCAACAGGTGCTGTTTTTCAAACAGTAGAGTAAATCGCAAAATCAGAGCATTTCTTTTGAAAACCAGTACCTGTCGCAAAACAAGCACCTCGTGGCTTCAAAGAAAGGCCCACTCAAGACATAATGACCCTGTACCATACAAAAGGTACAACATACCGTAACGAAACTATCAAGTACGTGTGCACAAAGGACAGATTCACACTCCACAAGAAACTATCCGAAAGCATAGTCTTCTGATGTCCAAAGCTCCGGTCCATAAGTAAGACAAAATGTAATGGCATTGAAAATTAGATATTTTAGGATTGAATTTCAGCGCAAGGTCTGCTATTTATTAAAGTAGTAATGTAGGGTATCAAATTTCAAGCATAACCTGTAGTGACGACCTGATCATGGCCTAGTCTGAACACAAATCTTGCGTGCATATTATGTTTTGTACGAAATTATTTAATGATACACAATATGAAAACTAAGATGATCTTCGTGGCGGACACAATATGAAAACTAAGATGATCTTCGTGGGAATTGCCAAGCGATTTGAGAATTTGCACTCCCATGTACACACACTGTGACAAACTCCCCACTTCACGACTGTGCGCGTACCAAGTAACCACGGGCATTGAATAAGACGAAATTCACTCAGAACATCAAATGAAGCCAAATACGGTGATCTTTTAGCAGAGTAGCATTCTTTTTTCTGTGTCTCATGTCTTAACTTGCAGTACTTTACTACTTTACTAAAATTGCAGAGCGCTTGCCCCATTGCACCCTAGCTAATATCTAATATTCAATACCAGTACGTTTAGTCTTACTTATGGACCGGAGCTTTGGACAATTGGAAGACTGTGCTTTCGGATAGTTTCTTGTGGAGTGCGAAGCTGGCAAGTCACATTCATTACGGTACGCTGTACCCTCTTTATGATACCGTAATCCTTATGTGCTTCCTGACAGCTATACTTTTCATGACCCAACCCTGTCAAACAGTGATATTTTGCAATTTTTGGTTAAACTACTTACTATCCACTATAAATTGTATTCATGTAATTGATTATATTACGGTGTCAAGAAGGACATAAATTCTGCGGAAAAATATATGCAAAGCGCTGATTGGCCACTTGTAGGTGTCAGTTGCAAGCCAACGTCAGGAAGCACATAAGGATTACGGTACATGGGAGAGTGGGCTTTTCTTTGAAACTACGAGGTGCTTGTTTTGCGACAGGTGCTGGTTTTCATAATTGATGCTCTGACTAGTGCTGGTTTTGCGATTTACTCTCAAAAGTAATAATTTGACTAGTGCTGGTTTTGCGATTTGCTGTTTTGCAACACTACCGCCATATTTGACTTTTCTCAACCTGACCCACTCTTGCCAACTATTCAGTATCGCTAGTCGGTGAGCCGAATGTGAAACCAGTTGAAATCTATCTTCCCATATCTGAAACCATTTTGCCGGGATGTCTGCTAAGCCTTGCGTCTTCCCCGCATCTAACGTCGCAAGCCAACACTGTTCTCTCCAGTGTTTCGTCATTTCGACCAAAACTCTGAGGGAACAATCCCCAGAACGTGATATGTCCCAGGTACATCCTTCAACAGATGTAATAGTCGATTCGCCTCCTTCATCCACACTGCTTTTTTGAGTCCATCTTTGGGAATGTGATACCAGTACTTCGTTCCCAATCCAATCACAATGTATTCCACGTCACCGAATAGCCTACCAATAAAAATTCACTTGGTACCACATCCTTAGCACATTCCGAAAATTCATCGATGAATTCTATTGCTATCGGAAGTACCTGTTAAGGTACTTTTCGATAGAAAGAGGATTGATTTTCCCGTCGAGAAACTCGCTTAGAACTGCCCCCCCCCAATCCGTAGTGTATTTGTCTTCAAGCAAACTTACAGACGAATCCGTTAAA
The DNA here is from genome assembly GCA_001887855.2 of Sclerospora graminicola. NCBI lineage: Eukaryota > Oomycota > Peronosporomycetes > Peronosporales > Peronosporaceae > Sclerospora > Sclerospora graminicola. The sequence continues at coordinate 17,119 of MIQA02005049.1, read as the reverse complement.
GTAAATTCTGAACCAGATGATGGTACTTCAGCTGTTAACAACCGTTCAGGCTCCGGCTAGTTATCCCACTAAAGTTTCTGAACCCATTGATGTAAAAGCTGATCCGAAATCTGGTATTTTTGCAAAAACCAAGTCCGCGTAACAGGATTCGTTAAGCCCGCCCTCATCATATGTTCCTGTTCAGGTAATGAGAGCTTGCTTACCGTATCCGTGAGAAAGTGTAAAGTCTCACACATTCTCGGTTCTTTGTGCCATGATAATTTGCGATTTCTCACATTTTAATGCGTGATGAATCGTCGGCCCGTCCATTCGACAAAGTATATCCTCGAAATCTCCGTCCCAGTTGTCCGGATCCCATGGAGATTGACACCCATATTCGGAAATCTGATTCTTATTACGCGCCACTAACTCCTGTGAGATTCCTGTATTGTCATCATTATCACTCATCTGGACATCCACAATTATGGGGCAATCCATACTTGTTCCCACTTTTTTTCCCCTGTCATTCTTCTCCTGAACATATTTGATCTCCCTTTCGCCCTCAAAGTCCTCATCACTGCTGCTATTTACCATCTCTACATCCTCAGCATTTTTACTTCTTCTCCACAGAGTAGGGCCAATAATGCTGGCCACTGTAACGCAATATGACCGGTTACTTCGATTCCTCCTTCATTGCCCTAACGAGTTCGAGTTAGGCCCTTATTCTCACAGAATGCTTGGATCGTAACCGGATACTCCTCGCTCATTTGATAGCTTTTTGATCGGTACCGTCTGATTTCGGGTGTAAAATAAATCACACCAGGTGCGATATCCCCATTTTCGTGACTTAAAACATATATATATCCCTCTGCAAAAGTGTGCTGATAGTCGAGAGCGTATCATTACTCCCCCACGCCAAGGTTGGGATATTTTCCGACAACTTGGACCCGCTCTGTGAAAAATCCAGTAAATACTCCTGAAATGCTTTCTTCGATTCTTTGGGCGAAAATTTCGGGTGTCCCCTCCCCAATCCGATCAAAGTTTATTTCCTGATACCTGGAGGAAACTTGATATCAAAATCCAGTAGTGCCCGGACCAGACATCCCTCCTTAATTTTTCTCGCTAAATCCTCCAAGATCGGAATATTGTCTCATTCAAATAGGATGAGATAAGGGCCTGACAAACAACATAAACCTAACAATTACCTGTTGCTGGTGTTTGAACCACTTCAAAGATAAGAAGTTGGCCACCTCCGGAATAGAACCTAACTCGGAATCGCCAAATGTACTTCAGTGTCGTGAGCTGAAACATCAATTAAACCTTCGTTTGGACGCACTTGACGTAAACAATTTGGTGGATGGAATCTTTTGATTGCCCCTCCATCATCAATAACGCCCTGTTTTTCTTTTGGAACATTTCTGCCTGTTTTCCTTTGTTATTTGTTTTTCTTTGCCTCGTTTTAGTTATGACGTAGGCACTCGCGTGGTCTGCTCCTGTTACCCCTTCTGCTATCTCTGATTGACGGATTACCCGTAAAGCCAAGCCGTCACCACTATCCGGATTTTCTTGGCCCTCCGCTCGTTTGACGTCTGCTTTGAGACTGGATTCCAGAGGCTTAGGCTTTCCTACCCCTTCACTTGGAGTCGTACTTAACCGTCCACCATTATCCTTCCTTTTATTTTTCTGTACAGTGAGCCAACCTGGCGTCGATTTATAATAATTACAATGGGCGAAGCCCATGGTGAGGTGGACGGCTGAATTATTTTGGTGGCCAGCAATCCCTTGATAGGCTCCGACAGCTCCGTGATAGGTCAATCGTGTATCCTTCTTCTGTTCCTTCTACGATATTCATACCGAAAAATTTCTCCACATTTCCGATATCTCTCAACTAATTCCTTTAAGTCCTCAGTTGTACCCACCGTGCGCTCTTGGTTTTCTTTTACCTGAGAGGTCACATCTGCAGCTCCCGTGTTATGCTCTTTTTCCTCTATCCACTTCTCCTTCACGTCTCCACTAGTTTCTTACAGTATCGAGTTGTTTGACTCGAAAAGCTTCTACTTGTAAACGAAGTTCTTTCATGCTTCTAAAAGTAGCTTCCGGTGGTACTCGCAAGTGGATTGCAATGGTGAAAAAACGAGCAAAGATGATTTTACTCATGTATTTTAAAGAATATTACGCGTTCGATGGATTTGTTGAAACTTTCTGGATTATTACAAACATTGCTGGGAATGGAATTTCAACTTGACGATTGCATAAGAGTGGACCGTTTTCGGAAACGTCCACATTATGGGAGTTAATTGTGGAGTCGGATTCGTGCCCAGCGGCGTTGGCGGGTATTACGCGATTATATTGGTGCTACAACACGATTGTGATTGAACATCCGACAATGCGAGGCCGAACTCAGTGCCAACGATGCGGGGATACGGGACACCCCATGAGGAAGTGTGTTATCCCCATTATAGGCTTTTGAAATCCAATTGCATTAAAGTTAAACCAGAGGACTTAAAAAATATCTCTGCCGATGCCGTTCCCACTGAAATGTTAATGTCATTATGTAGGTTTCGAAGGGAGTGATCAAACCGGTGAAAAGGTACTTTCACCCCCGGGAACTTTTTGGCCATGTCCCGAGTGAAAAAATGAAAGTACAACGCATGATTTCCACTGTTGTAACTAATATTTTGACTTAGGCAACCATTTTTCCACAATTCTGCACTTCCAGTTCCACGTGTTGACGCAGCCGTTGCTATACTTTCTTGGATACACTTGGTACTCAAGAAGGCCTCTTTGATAGGGTTTTCGCCTCGTAAATCCATCACTAAGCACCCCCCCACTTATGTACGAATGGTGTGGACTAATTAAACTTGATCGTCAATCTTCATTATACGTTTTTAAAACTGAGGTAATTGTCAATAATGTGCCCCTCAACCAAGCCGTGAACAATCCGCCATTCATTATCCGAACCTTGCCGTACCGTCATTGGGGCAAATTTTCCATAGTCTTTTTCACATACTGCGAATAATCTCTTCCGATGAAAATACGTCAGTTTTAGACAGGAAATGTTTTCTTGTTTAATTTGCCTTCAGTATTTCTAGTCGAGCGCCCTGCTACCTTGGTTGCCCATCCCTTCAGTGGTTGAGGGAGCAGTTCCGCTTTCTTTACATTTTCCTGGTCAATTTGTTTCCATACGAGACCTTCTGAAATTTGCGTAGACCGTTGAGTCACCAATTCCACTCCAACCACTTTCTGTCGCTACACTTCCCAATCCTGTTTACTTTCCACCACATTCAATTCATAATCCAAAAGTCGCTCCAATTCTGGTGTCTTTAACGTTGGCAAACGTTTTGCTGAATCAGATAACCTTGAAAGCGGCCCTTTTGCCTTGATGTAAATCGTCGAGAATAAATCTTGCATCAAATCAAACCAGGACTGCACCCTAGGTTCGACGAGAATGCCAAGATTAATCCTGATTAAAGCGCGCCTGCCATTATCTTCGGATCTGTCGGTGCTACAGATTCTAAACTGGTCTTGGAAGACTCAGCAGTGGCACTGAGTCCTTCGATCTGGTTCTTTTTGTTTGTTTGTATCGTTCAAATCCAGTTTCGAATCCGGAGGCACCGGTTCCATACCGGTATTTCCATCTCCTTGTTGAGTTTCCTCAACCGGTAACACTGACGTGTTGCTCGTTTCCATGTCTATGTCGTGAGTATTGTCTTGGGAGGGCTGAGTTTCAGCTACATAGTCCTCCCCGCTATCCTTGTCCACCGCTTGGTGCTGGATCGAGTTATGGCAATGATCGCCATTTGATTCTCCCGGCTCCGGACCGGGGTCGTCCGAGGGCTGGGGTAATGCCTTCATACTGGTATCCGTGGTAGTCCTAAACCCTACTCCAAGTAGGGGCTGCATCGCAAATTTAGAACTAGCCCTAAAAGTATAAAAAAATATTTTTTGTATTACAAAATAGATATTAAATAAACTCCAAACTCAATTGATTTCGAGTTCGATTTTTTTTTGCGCCATAAGCATTTCTGTCTTTCGAACATCAGCCATGGTCGCCTCCCGCCCCCATACTACCAACAGACAACGTCTGAAGATCCTTAGCAACATGACCGGCCCCACGGTGAACAATCCACAATGATGACCAATCAAGAAACCAGGGTTGCAAAAAACATGCCTAACCCATTTGCTCTTGCGATTGAAGAGGAAATGCGAGCTTGACTGAGTCGTGGCGTCTTGGCGTGTAATCGCATCGCTTACGTGAAAGTTACGGCGGATGAAGCTGATTGTGAGTGGGATTCCAACTCAATTGTTATCCTGTCTCTTTGAAATAGCAATGCTACCGGTCGATCATAATTACGTCCACAGGTTCTGCCAATTGCTTGTATCTGCCTGCGGGTGGCTCCATACTACATCCACTTAACAGCCGAAAATTTACCAAGCCAATAGGTATGTACAAAGTGAGATTAAAAAGTCAAACGAACTAATTTGGCCAGGTGATAGTCTTCGTGAGATTCAAATCTCCAGTGCTGCAGATGAGCGCTAACACTTCGGCGCCCACAACAACGTCTTCCATCTGATACATAACATTACTCCTTTATTGAAAGCGCTACTCCTGATGGACCACGTACGTCTAAAGGTTGAATTTATATATTAGGTATAAAACCTTTATGTGGGATAATACACTTAACCAATTTACAGTACTTTTTCATTCATTTCGTGAGAAGGTGTCCCTATCACGAGTTCGTACCGCTTATTGCAATTTTCTTGTTGGTGCAAAACTCGCACATTCCAGTATTTAGTCCAATTAACTACTAGCTACTAGAAATGACCTTAATGAAATTGGTAACTGCAACCCAAGATTAGCCGCTACATCCTGACTCTTTTTCGTGCGCTCTTCTTGCATATTTTTGCCTCTCTCCTCGATACACCCTAAGCAAATTTGGAGTTGAAATCCATCTGCTCGTATCCCCGGCCGGGTTTTCTCAAGTTCCGCTACTGTCCTGACTTGGCCCTCCATATGGTTTCCAAATGTTGGCGTGCCTCCAGATTTTTCCCCAGGTGTACTTGCGCATTTCTCAGTTGCCATAACCACGTTATTCCAATTGAGCACATCGCCCACCTAATCCGAATTTGAGCTGATCATCGCATTCTTCACTTCTATTTCCCAACCTTCGTCGAAGACGCTCTCTCATCCGTGAAGAGATATCTGGCACCTTCTTTGTAACAAAATTCCATCGAAAGATATCAATTTTAATATCTGCTCTCTCCAGCTCTGTATCATTTTTGCCAGAACGCTTCAGCTCTTCTGCGCTCCCACACGATATGTGTGACCCCTTTCCCCAGTCTGTCGCACTGCCTTTCCAGTGGATACCCCCATGAATATACTCCTTGTAAAACACGTTGACATAAAGTGCCACTAGATAGTGCATGACCCACCATTGATAGTCCGTCAACGCAGGCTGAGCGCCGCCTGCTCTAACATCTCGCGTCGGGTCAATACCACCACAAACTGGCGAACGACTTGGACCAGGTGGTACTCTCCCTTCTGTCAACCACCTGCGGTAAGAGTCGTCGCTGTCGTAATCAACAGCGATCGACTCCGCTCCAGCATCGTATCGTAGAGTAACTTAAATTTTACAAATTTATTCCGAAAACAAACGAATCTCTAAAACGTTTTATTCCCAGGAACTTAAACTTGGAGGCCGACCGTTTAAGCCAATTGTACACTTAAAGTGAAGAGATGACCAATCCTTCGACCAGTCCTTTTTCGGAGATACGACGTTGGCTTGCGTAAACGGGGAGTGTTTTGTTGGCTTTCGGTTATTTAAGTCGGTCTTGTGTGTAAAGTTTGGTGTCCGCCGAGCAACTTGGTTGCGAGTAGTCGGCGCTTGAAAAAGGGGGAAAATTATATATTTAGAAGTAAGGTATAAAAGTATCTCTACTAGGCTACCCCATATCACTACTTCCTACTTATGTAGTCCTACTTATATATTCATTCTTATGTATTCCTACTTACGGCTACTTCTTTTTAATTCTTCTTTCAACCAATCCGAAAATAGCACTTCCATTGAGTGAAAATTCATTCACTCTATCACAGCCACCCCTTGCGAAGCTACAGCGAAACCGCGGGTAATAGCGAGCAGCAAACCATTCCATTTTTATCCTCATTGCTCATGCATATGCGCTAATGCTACACATTTTCATCTTGACATTCTTAAATTATCCTTGACGCATCCGCATCTCTCCAATGTGTGATGTAACTTGCTAGTCCCAGGTCATCCGCCTCTTTTATTAAATTGGACCACACGCCACTTTGTCCATACGCTCGTCGTAATGCCAGGATAAATAGGTAAAACCTTGACCTACTTAACGACACGAGTGATATGGCAGGATAACCTTGCCTAAAGCCTAATGAATGTGTCCGAACCATAACCGCAAGCGTGATATCAGCTTCTTTGCCTTGGCTAGAGTCAGTCGTCGCAATACTAATCACTAGCTTGTCCATATCATTGCTTCTTAACTTGTAAATTTCATGCCGTATCCTACCCACTTGTTTCTGGTACGGTGAGATTATGAGCAAAGTACGCAGTTTCGGTCGAACCACTTTTTCCGTGTCTGATCGTAATGTCCCATTTATTCGTCGAATTAGCTCCAAGTTAATGCCACTTCAAAAACATTTTGACGCTTATCCGTGTGAGTGTGTGCCACACCTCCGGATACCAGATCATCATGTGTGCTGATCCATATGACGTGTTCTGAGCCTAAAGCATATTCTTCGGTTCGTCATGAAATCTTTCCCTCCCATTCAGCTTACGTCACTGGAGATAGCTTAAGTTCTGTCAAATAATCTTTAATTGGAGAGGCTCGATCCACGATCTTGTAAGGGTAAAAAAACTGCAGGAATCATGTGATCCTATAATGACTTCAAAATTCTGCTCTCATGGAAATTCCATGAAACACTGGGACTTCATGCCGTTGAGCTCGCCGATGTCCAAATGTATGTAAGATTGCCCACGTTCTTTTATGGCGCCGCTCCATTTCGTTGTAGCTGTGTCTTTTTTCTTCGACCAAAGGTGTATACGCGTATAATTGGTACGGATCACCAATGGGTACCATCGTGGGAAGTGAAGCTTACAGTAGCGCCAGTTCACAAGTCTGCGCCCCTTCATCGTTAATGACCAGGTGGGATTGCAAAGAACAATATTCCCGTCGACTCAGCTGAGATAGTGTGGCTAAGATTATTTTAGCTTTGCGCCACATACTATACTAAGCTTTCTTCATAACCGCCCTGCTATAACGATTCCATCCTGTAGTCCGCAAACGTTCTCTTTCCGTTCGCTATACAAAGCTTTCTTCATAACCCCCCTGCTATAACGATTCCATCCTGTTGTCCGCAAACGTTCTCTTTCCGTTCGCTCGATTTCGCTGATGAAACGTCTTTTTGCAGTTTTCATCCCCCCGCATCTCGCCTTTTGGTGTTCCCAATCGCAATATAGCGTTAGATTCCACAATAATCGATGCCAACAACTTCCGTAAATTTTCGTCAATGGCAGCATTGGTCTCGGAAACTACAGCAATTATTTTATTTGGGTATGTCTCCCAAAAAGCGCCACTAACGATGCAATGGTGGATGTCTTTCCACACCCATAGGTTCCTCGTTGTTCAGATAACATCCTTCTTTGTCAACCCTTCAGTGACCACTTTGCATTGTTTTACATCCAGATTTCTCGCACAATGTCTATATGTTCTGTCTCCGGTTGCCTTGGCTTTTTCTACTTCATCATTGGATTCCGATCAACAATCCTTTGTGTAATGTCAGGTACGGGGTTCAAGGCTGACAGTTCTTCTACAGTAACCAACCGTCAAATGTGATTAAGTATATTCGTCTTGTTCTCCCAGAATAAATGATCCTCATGTACCCTTAAGTCTTCAATATGTGTGTTTGTCAAACGTATGCTTTGTCTAGCCACTGACAGTGATATTCCACCCCCAATGACCACGTATTTGCGTCCGTTGTGATAGTACAGTTCTCCTACGCCCCACGATCGGATTGACCCTACATGCTTTTCACTAGTCATCCCATTGTTACATAATTGAATGTACAACAGGCTGCCTATCAACGGCCTAGAATGTTCCACGATAATGGCTGCTGTATCGTAAGGCCAATTTTCTGTAATACAGTGTCCCACTCCATAATTCGACACTTATAACTGCACCACTTGATTTGTACTTTCTACAGTCATCAAAATATCATGAGACGTGCTGCACCAAGCGTCGTTATGTGCCGCCAGTGCCATAGCCAACCAGTAATTCCATAGGTATCCAGGTACACTTCTTGATCTTGCTAATATTTCCTATGCCGACAGGTACCAGTATGTTTGAACTGGGGATCGTTTGTGTCCACTTTTAGGCAGCAAAGTTTATCTCTACAGGGCCCATACGGCCCTCCCCACCATTCTCGTAAAGACACAGCCAATACTGATTGATCCCGCCGTATCAACGTATCTGGTACAACCATCAATCGCACGTCTCCCACTATTACTCGCGTGGTTCGCTCATCTTGTCGCAACTGTAAAAATTGCTAGACTGAATGACAAATGGCTAGAGGGTCCGTGCTCGTAGTCTGTAACTTTCTTCTGATATCTCTGTACGTGTTAGAGTTGTAATGAGCCCTAAGGTAGACCTTTCCGCCTCTTGCAAGTCTTTATCGGTATCCGGTTCATCTCCACACTCATCTCCCACCGTGTCTCATGAATCTGGTCCGTAGTATCACCTACCCCTTCAGAGGCATTTGACCCTTCTTGTACCGACCCAGCAGCACCCTCTAGGGACAAATGTTCAGTCGGGATGGGCTCTTTTTCTTCGTAATCTTCCTCATTTTCTTCCATTGGGTCTGTTGCGTTCATCGACTCTACTTCACCTTCTTCTAGAGTCAACGCTATTATGATGTCACCACCATTATCTCCATCCGCAGCTTGTTTATCTCCTTGAATTTTCGTTTTCTTTCTTTACTCCATCATCCATGTAATCATGATCTTGTCCCACTTCATTTTCCGCTGTCCTTCCATGATCTGTTCTTCCTACTTTCCGCCATCCTTCTTCCATCATGTTCGCAGTCACTCTTGGCAGTATTCGTCCGCTGACTGCATCTTCGCATTCATTCGCCGTTTGTGCACCCTTCATTCGATTCTCCAATGCGTTTTTAGCGTCATACTCATATAGCAACGCGGTGCATGTGAGGTTATCTTCATTTTCCCAAGTGGGTTCTTCAACTCCTTCCACTGTATGAGATATTCTCGCTATCTTCTTCCATTTCGCATGTGTGTCTTAACACGGGAATTCACAATTTTCTCTACTTCCCACTTATCATCCCAACCTGGTTCGTACCAGGAATTGTCTGGTAACAATTCTTCTTCCAGATCGTACTCATCTTCGACTTTGATACTGTCTTGTGGCCCGCGAGATGTATTAAGACGTCCGATGTGTACAAACGGGAAATGTTTTGTGTCCGCTCCTTGTAATTTAATCCGATACACTGAATCACTCAGTCGTTCTTCTATTTGATAGCGTCGATGCCACAGATGTGCCAGTTTCATCACTAATCCAGTATTCAATAGGTCGTGATAAAGCCACACTAGTTCTCCAGGTCTGTATGCCATACGTGTAGTTGTCCATAATCCATCAGCCAGTTTCTCATTAGGTTTCTTAGCCATCTCTGCCATCCATGTCGTTTGGATGAATTCGGCTTGCGCTATGGCTCGTTTTTGTTGATCCACCTGATTCTGTCGCCACTCCAAAGCTTCCCTTTCGGGTAATGATCCATCTTTGGGAGGTATCCTTGCCTCCATTGTCATTCGTGCGTTCCATCCATGTACAAAATAGAACGGAGTGTATGATGCTGTAAGTTTACGTAAGTATTGAGCGCAATTCTAACTGATGTACATATTTATCCCAATCTCGCTGCTCTCGGTCTGAAGTGTAACATTTTATCGCCTTGATCACTGTCTGTACTGATCGCTCTTGTTTTACATTCGCTTGTGGTCTGTATGCAAGAGTTGGTCGTTGCTTCTGCTTTAGCATACGATTGAATCTTCAAAATACTGAATGAATCTGGGATCTCTATCATGTGGTATGATCTCTTGTGCACCAAATCTCTTGAATATGCCTTTTATGTATGCCTCTGCTACGTCTTGTGCCGACGTGGAACTCATGGGTACGAGTAAAATATATCAAGAGAACATACAGATGAAGCATAGCAACGCTTCGTGTCCTTCGTAAGTCTTAGGTAGAGGTAAAGCGAAATCCATAGCTAGTACTTGCAACGGTCTCGATGCAACTATGTTTCCACTTAGTAGTCCTTCATATCTCGGCTTCCCTTTAGCTGTCGCATAGTCTTCACACGAAGCTATGAAATTTTCAATTTGGGCGTACATACCCCTCTACAATACATCCTCCTCAAACGTGCATAAACTTTCGAAGTTCCTTGATGTCCTCCGCTTCCCGCTTCGGTGTGGTATGCATGCAAAATGTCTTCACGTAGCACGTCCGGAACGACTATTCGCAGCGTATCGTCGTTGTTTATATAACAATCGGACAGTAATATAACACCCCCGCTGCGTCCATTACATAACCCACTGATATTCGTGCCACCCGTTTCAGTGTACTTGTAGATGGCTATAACTCTTCTTTTCCACTCAGATAGGCGACGATCTGCGCACACCATGTATCTGTCTGTTGTGCTCTCGCTATTCTGTGGAATCGCTCCTTCTGCACCTGCACTACCATCTGTTCATCAGTGACTTCTGTCGTGCTCTGCCTCATTTGGTGGTTGTTTACAGAATGCTCAGCCCTGTTCTTACTCTTGGCTTGCCATAGTCGTGATTGCTTCTGTTGTTTACTGAATCTCCGAGTCACCACAAAAACTCTTTTTATCTCCTTCTGATATTCTCCTTCCTCCTTTCCTCCGTTATTTATTCCATCCAACTACGAATTACCCGAAATATCGTCAACCTGACCGCACTCATCCGACGTTCGATACAACAGTTCAGGGAGGGTGTTCAGCAGCTGTAAGTCCGTCTTGTCTTCCACCAAAGTAATCTCTCCGGATAACAAAGACATCATTGCCTCATGCGTCAACAAATCGCTGGTTGATTGTACTTACGTGCAACATGGATCAAGATAATGGCATCAAACTCCAAGAGTAATGTTTTCACCATGTTTAACCATACTACCAAAGTTGCTTGATTGCACCGTAAATCCCCATTAACTTGTCCGATTACAATACGAGAATCTCCACACACAATCGCCTCTTGTATGTTGTAACGTTTAGCCAGTTCAAGAGCTCCTATCAGTCCATGATACTCACTCTCGCTCACTGTCAATTCTGATTTGGTGTTGTATTCGGCTGCTACTACATCCCAAGTCAGTAATTTCCACAAAATCATACCGAATGAACCAAGCTTCTCTCCTTTTAGCCTTACTGCCCCGTCGAAGGTTAGCACAAAACCATCAATCTTTCGATCTAACCCGGGGGTCGGCCTTATCACCGGTATATTTTTCTGGGTTTCGAGCGGTGCTATATCGTCCAGTACATCGTCAATATTTTTCCGAATTATAGCAGCTGACATGATGGCTGGTAGGCCTGTCGCCCTTTGTTCCCCACGAATTATCTCTAAAGACCATGGAGATAACATGGCAGCCCGTTGGATTACTTGACCAGTCAAACGTTTTGACGTAAACAACCACTTTATAGTCGAATATCTCGAATACACTACGACATGTTGACCGTAAAGAAAATGGCTCGTGTCGCTCAAGATCTTCAATAAAGCTAACTTTCTTTTTTTGCCCCCGTATGTCTTGTTTCCGCATCTTTAAACACTTTACTTATGAAGCGTACGGGATGAAAAACTCCGTCGTGGGCTTGACACACCGTTGCTCCAAAAGCCCATTGATCGTGTCGCTCAAGATCTTCAATAAAGCTAACTTTCTTTTTTTGCCCCCGTATGTCTTGTTTCCGCATCTTTAAACACTTTACTTATGAAGCGTACGGGATGAAAAACTCCGTCGTGGGCTTGACACACCGTTGCTCCAAAAGCCCATTGATCGTGTAAATTACGATTTTCAAATGCCTTGTTTCTCTGCAAATGTCGTAACAAAGGTGCTTCTACTAGACGGTACTTCAATATTTCAAGCGCTTTCCTTGCCTGAGATAATTGAGTGCCGTCCCGCAACTTAAGATCCGTAAGATCATACAGTGCAGCCGCAAATGGGGCAAAGTTGTCAATGAACCGATGATAGTAGATCAGGCTACCCAAGAACCATTGTATCCGTTTGATTGTGTTGGGAATGGCATCAAAAGCACAGACTCCAAATTCCTTGGGGCTGCTGAAATTCCTTGTCGGGAGATCTTGTGTCCAAGAAACTCCACACTTTTCTTCCCAAAAGAACTCTTAGGGAGACTAATGGTGATTCTCCAATACTTGAGCGATTCCAACAAGCATTCCAACAGCATACATAAGCCGCCCCAAGTATTTGCTCCAAATGTTACATCATCGATATATGATCGTCGTCTGATAACCGGTTTCACTGATGAACGCTCTGCCACTACTAGATGAAATACATCTTCTGCCATATATAATTCGGTTTCTTCTTGCGGCAGATTGTGTAAATTCTTTGCTTCTTCTATCTCCGCCTTATCATAGCTTATCATAATGCATGGTGTATCTTTTTGATCAATACGTCAAACCATCGTCCATAATGCGTTGTCTATGACCCTCTGATATATCTGAAGCGCATTCTTGAGGCCTTGAGGCATCCGTAACCATTCATAATGGGCAAACGAACGCCGTAATGAGCCGTTCTCTCGCTGTCATTAATACCGCCCAATATCCACTTGCATTATCCATAGAACACAGCCACATAATGTCTTCAAAGTTTGCCAGTAAATCTTCTATCAATAGCATAGAGTACACCATTAACTTCATCATTTGATTGACAAGGCGGTAGTCAATACGAAGTCGATTATCCTTCTTATTCTTCTTCAATACCAACACGATGGGTGACGCCCATGGTGACTGCGAATATCGGATAAGTTTAACTTGTAATCCTCGCAACAACGCATATAATTTCCCGTCGAATGCATTGGGACACGCCTTGCTTTCTGTGCCACTGGATTAGCTCTTTCTACGTCCACATCACATACCAATTTCCTAGCTGGTGGTGGTAACGCATTACCCGAACTAGTGAATCCGTCTTTATACCTTTCCAGTATTTTCCATAGCATTGCTTCTTCTTGAGGCGTCGTAAGCTCCGGCTCGCCTAAATCTGCCTTTTCCATATCCACAGGTGTACTGGTATCTACTTCGATCTCTGGGATGAGAGCCAGCTGCTCCGACATAGCATCCGCTGAAAACTCCACGCCTTCGTGTAAATACATTTCACGATCTAAATGTGATTGATCTACCTTACAGGGTGAGATGGCGTCGATGGAGTAAACTGTAGGCGGTATATCTCCTATGGCCCGGATGGCCTGTACACACGTCCAATTCAGTTCTTTCCTCCTTAATCCGTCGGACCTCCTTGAATACTTCAATATAAATCTTTTTAGTGAGGCCATTCGTGGTTAGAAGAGTAAAAGGCTTTCTCCAGGTATGGTACACAGTCCATCCTTCCAATTCAGTGTTTCTCCGGCTTTCACCATGAAGTCGGTACCCAGAGAAATCAAGGACTGAGATTCAAATACCCATAACTCATGTTCGAAAATTACTGCAGGGCCTAGGCGTATCTTCAACTTAGCCAGTCCATATGCTCCAATTGGATTATCGGACACTCCAAAGAAATTTGTAGGCCTCTCAAACATCTTCACCCCTACCTTCAGTTTTCTTGCTAAATTAGTGTGGAGCAGTGATATGTTAGCTCCACTATCCATCATCAATGGGAGTTCCACATCGTCGGCTGCTCCATGTACATAATCTTGCGTCGCATCATAGGGTGTTGGGTCTTGCTCTCTGTACCAGCCTTGTCTCTCCCCTTCTTTTGCGCTGATCAAATCAACGGTTGCTGTACAGTTTTCTGCTTTGTTTAGGTCTCTCTCCTTTGTGTGCCCTTCTTCCTTGCGGTTTGCTGTTTTTTCTTCTTGATTGTCTTTTATTGTTTCTACTTGATTCTCTTCTATTTTTGCTTTAGTTTCCATTTTGTTTTCGTAAATCTCCACATGTAAATTTTCAATATTCATCACACGTGTTGCTTCTTGTGCTTCTGATCCAGCAACCGATGCGTCTTCATATGCATTATGCAAACCAGTCATTGTTATTTTTTCATTTTTTTCTTGGTATTGCTGATGGACGTTGGTTGTTCGGTCTCACGGCCGCCCTACCTTCGACAGCATTCGCCACACACTGTGGGGTTAGCCATTTAACTGTTCTGACACTTCTTGCTGTGACAGTTCTCCGGTTTTCAGTTTTGTTCGCCGGTCGGCCATTTTTTCGATAAAGGGTCAACAATATTTAATAGTATGACCTTGCAGGCTGCAATGTTCATATACTTGAAGTTGCCAACACATGTCTCGGTCATGTCCTCGCCGGCTGCAATGATCGCATACCGTTACTGTAGATGGGTGTTGATTGTTCCCCGTCTGTGCACGTACTGGTTTTTGTTCCTGACTTGAGCTTTGGCGTATCTCTTGTGACGGAGATGGTTCTCGATCCACTCGGTTTACTGCAGGAGTTAAGTTTTCTGCCATGGTATCTGCTTGCCGTCGGTTCTAGATTTCTTTCCAGGTTGTGCTTGACATGACTCATACATCATCAGATTGGATTCCAAATCTTCAATGCTATCAACCGGAGTGAATCTGAATTGCATCTGTAGCGTTCGGCCATGTAACTTTTCAAAAGAACTGCTGTATGTGATCGTCCAACGCCGAAGAGTCGCCCTTCCCACGGAAGCTAATCCCTATTCTTAATGCAGCTGAATTTAGCTGGTACAAATAATTGGATGCAAGTTCATCATGTTTTTGCGTCAGTTTGTAATATTTCAGACGCGGAGGGGCCTTGGCTAAGCAATATCTCTTCCTGAAACTTTTTAATAACTTTGTCCAGTCATACTTGATGCTATTATCCAATTGCTTGTACCACCACTTAGCCGGATTAACAAGATTATCCACGAACATCTCCAATCGCTGCGTGGCGTCCCAGCCGGATATATTTTATAATGTGTAGGAACTTTGAAAGCCATGCTCGAGCATCTTCCGCCCCTCCTTTGTCATCATCGACTGTTTTAATGGACAAATTTTGCAACACAGTTGTCACAGGGCGTCCGGCCCCTTGCCATCTCGGACCGTAACTCAATATCGTCTTGCTCTTCTGATTCCTCACTAGTAAAAGAACGTTTGAACTGCTTTCGAGTGGATGCTCGCACTGTAGGAGGAGTTTTCCCTGTTGCCAACGTGGAAGATACATTCGCCAGCTGTTCTAAGCTTAGGTGAGCGTCCTGTATTGATTTCATTAACGACTTCACTACCTGACCGGCTACTGGGGGCAGCTGACATAATGTCATCTTCATCTGAGGAAAACTCGAGCTTCTTCGTGAATCTGCTCTTTGATTTCTTATTCTTCAATATACCCACCAGACCTTCTTGATTCCACTCGACATCTTCGTGTACTTACTTGTTTAAAGGCGGTGGTCTCGAACCTTTTTGGGGTGTATGTTCTACATCAGCCACCGCTCGATATGTGGGAGTAATTGAGCTATTCAGACCTTCATTCCTAGAGTTCAGTATAAAAGTTTCCCACTGATTTTCCGCTAGTAGCAATGAAGCCATAGGTCCTATGTCGTGTGCTGTGCGTTCAGGGTCGAGACCATAGATATCTTCGAAATTTTCTCTTCGACACGCCTCGTATCCACACTTGTGTAGCAACTCCTTAATACTTTCAATTTATTCTTCTGGAGTGCCAAATGTAACGATGTCAGTATTCATATGAAATCCAGGTTTTGCCTCCCGTATCTTGCGTATTTCGTAGAGAGAAAACCATGATGTGGAATCCCCAGGCATATTGAGGATGTGTCTCTGATATGTTGTCATTTTCGCGCATGCCTCAAAAATCGTAAACGTCATATTGGGGTCATCTTGCGAAAACAGTAATTGAAAACGTAATTGGAAACTGTGACCGCCCCTTCTCCAAAATCTTCCGCACGTTTTTTGAAAAAAATCTGCGTACACTTGTCGTCTCTAAGTCCCGGGTCGCGGCACCAGTTGTCGTAGAGTTAATTAAATTTTACAAATTTACTCCGAAAACAATTATCTGTTAAAATTTTATTACCGGAAACTTAAACTTAGAGGCCGACAGTTTAACCCAATTGTACACTTAAAGTGAAGTGATGACCAAAGTATCCCTAAGACCAGTCCTTTCGGAGATACACTGCGGCTCATAATTCCTGAAACAAAAGGAAAATTCTCGGCCGCTTCTATGTCGATTTGGCTACTGTTTGAATATGTTGTACATAAAGTAGAGCGAAGACGAGGTATGTGTAATTAATCGTGATTTCGACAACGTTCGACGCGCTTACATACAAGGACCTGTTTGGGCTCTGGCTCATAATTGATGCAACAAAAGCAATACATTTTTTAAGTTAAATAATGAATGTAATACTTATTAGAGTGATCGACACTATTTATTAAAACTGAATTTTAATATACAATTTGTCATGATGTCGTCGTGTACCGAGGAGCGCGGGCATATTCGTGTCTTATGTTAGGCTGGAAGTTCTGTTCACTGTCTCGCGAATGCGGCGCCCCCATCCGCCTCTAGGTTGGCGGCGGAAACTCACGCCTCGGGATCTGCGACGGCTTGTGAGTGCTTGTATCCACGAACACATACATGCCGTAACCTGTGCGTACATATTTTCGTTTTGTTTTTCTCTTTCTGAAATTAAAAGTCGACTCATGATATATGTTTTAACGTTTTATAGCATCAATTTACCACGTACAGCAGCGTAATAGTCGTGTTATCCCTTGACATCCAAATGGAAGAAACTGGCTGAACGATTGAGTAAGATGCATATACCTACTGTGGCACAGTCCAATTGTCGAATGTGTCCAAGATTTTATTGAGCAATTGAGATTCACTCTAACTAAGCGAACAATATA
>MIQA02005048.1:0-31189 GCA_001887855.2 Sclerospora graminicola | reverse complement strand
TCAACAAGCAATTAAAAGCACTACATTCTGGATGAAGACACCCTGTGTGGTTGCTTCATGCCTTTTTGCTGTCTCAATAGCAGCAGTCGGTGGTCGTCAGCTGCACGATGGTATCGACTACGAACGCTACCTCGTCGAATTTGAGAAAACCGATGTCGAAATGAAAAGGTGGAAAGTCGCCTATTGGCGCAACAATGCATGGCTGCCGAATTTTCCCCGAGATCTCAGTCCCGAAGAAATTGACGAAGACCTACGTCAACGAATCTTCATGAGTAAACAAGATGTTCGACAGGCGCAAGACGCTAATCCGAACGCTAAGTTCTCGATCATGACGCCGTTTTCAGCTCTGACCAAAGAGGAATTTGCTTTAAGGATTCGAAACGTGTACGTCTATGGCAACTCAACGACGAAACGGACTGATCCTACTCCCACTCCCAAGAGAGGAACACGGTTCGATACCATCACTATTGTTGCAGCTCCGAATCCCGTACCATTCCACGCAATTACTGTTGTTGCTGCACCCGTGGCAAGTAATTCTGATGGCGCTTTGAACCCTTCCCCAGTCCCTGGAAAATCCCGATTTCTCGCTAGTAGCGGTGATACAATGGCTTATTATGAAATCCCCCCGACTGGAAACGGAATGTATTTTCCACACAAGATCCCACCGCCAGCCCCGGCCAAAACCCCACCCACACCCCAATACGGACCCCCCTCCGGTCCAATTTTTGAACGATTTCTCAGTGATACGACGACTACCTCTCTTGTCAGTCCGAATCCAATGCCATATACTCCAGATATGTTAGCTACTACCGTCACTGTCGCACAGAGCCCAAAAGCACCCGGTGCGGTGACTCCAGTTGTTTTGACGCCGCTTCCCACGGTTACCTATCCTGTGCCCCAGTGTCCACCCCGTGTTCCAAGTGATGGTATAGGTGTAACCGTCGTGGCAGCTCCATTTCCTGGAACAGGTACCATTGTTGCCGGTCCTCCTGTCAACCCACCTGTCGATTTGGTAGCCCGCACCGTCACGGTCGTCAATGTCGACGCTACACCAATAAATCTGAGCCCGTCTCCAGCCCCAAGCAGCAAAAATAATGACTCAACGACGAACACCTTCCCTGTACCCCCATGTCCACCCCCTGTTCCAAGTAATGGTATTGGTGTAACCGTCGTGGCAGCTCCATTTCCTAAAACATTTACCGTCGTTGCCAGTCCTCCAGGTGGTGATGGTACGACGATTACCGTTCCTGTCAACCAGCTAACGCCAATTTCTCCAGATTGGATACACCAAACTGTCATTGCCGCACCCCCCAACGCATTTACTCCCGCTGTAGGTGCGATGAACCCTCCCCCAGTCCCTGGAAAATCCCGATTTCTCGCTAGTGCCGGTGACACCGCGCACCCAACTCAAATTTCAAGAGGTTTAGCGGATCCGAATCAAGTTGAGTCGCGGTTTTTGCGAGCCCAGTCACGCGCTTCTGTTCAAACGCATGAAAGTAAGAAACGAGCCGGCCGAACCGTCGACTGGTCCGATTCTCGATGCATGCGTTCAATTCAAAGTCAAGGTGAATGTAGCTCCTGTTGGGCGTTTGCTTCCGTTGCCGCGGTGGAGTCTCTGCAATGCATTCGAAGCGATGAACATGGGATTCGAAAGTACTCA
Organism: Sclerospora graminicola; assembly: GCA_001887855.2. Classification (NCBI taxonomy): domain Eukaryota; phylum Oomycota; class Peronosporomycetes; order Peronosporales; family Peronosporaceae; genus Sclerospora; species Sclerospora graminicola. The sequence continues at coordinate 29,529 of MIQA02005048.1, read as the reverse complement.
GAGCAAGAACTGGTAGAATGTGATTTGCGCAACATGGGCTGTGATGGTGGTACTGCAAAATATGCATTCGAGTATATTCAACAAAACGGGTTATGCTCAGCTAAGTCTTACCCGTACACTTCACTAAATGGCGGCTCTGAGTCTTGCAGCGCTAGTTGCTCGAGAAAGGAAACCGGTATCACTGGATACAAGAAGCTTCGCGAAGGCAACGAGGCTGAGCTTATCGAGACCCTTCAGTCGCAACCTGTTGTCGCGGTGGTTGCAGCGGGTAACGCAGCTTGGAAACAGTACACTGGTGGTATTTTGTCTAGCTGTGGCACCTCTGCGGTAGATCACACTGTGCTCATTGTGGGCTATGATGAGACGTCTTTCAAGGTACGCAACTGGTGGGGTGAAGAATGGGGCGAGGCTGGTCATATTCGATTGGAGCGCACTTCATCTGGTTCAGGCACCTGTGGCCTCCTTAAGGACATGACGCACCCAACGATGTGATGATAGCTCGCTTTTCTACTTGTAATGTACTGTTGTGCATCCAAAAATTATAAGCACTTACTTCAAATTCAAGTTGTCTTAGTACATTTACCCTTTATAAGAATTACCTCTCTTAACTAATAAAGAAGCATTACCCTTGGTACCCCCCTTTGAAGAATTAACACACAAGAGAATAAGTGGCATTGATTCCGCTTCACATGCACTTATATGTGCATATATACATTAAGTGCTAATGTTTCTACTGAGGTAAAGGAACTCTACATGAATGTCTCTACAGACATAATGCTTAGTGTCAATGATAAAAGTAAAATATAATTATTTTTGCCTTCTTGCAAGCAAGTTCTTCCTCTACCTTCACTACTTCGACGCGCAACGTGCTTACTTCAACAGGTTATGAGCCCAAGCTCCAACCTCATCCGATTTTCCTCGACCTGACCGCTCCGACAACTTTGATGACGTCTGAAGGACCAGAATTCAAAGCATACCCGACGGAAAGAACTGCTTCGATTTATTGAAGATCCCAACTACGAACTCAACCCAGTCGTTGACGACGATGACGAAGACATGGTTTCAGAAACCGACGATGACCCAGATTCGGATTCCAACTACGATGGCGAAAATGACTTGCAGGACGAAAATATGGAGCCGGATCAAGAACTGGACGACGATGAAGAAGATTTTGTTGCATCGACCGACGTCCGCCGACTCACCATCGAGGATTCGGTAGTTCAAGATGGAAACGACGATGTCTCTAAGCCTGCAACTCCTGTGCTCCCAGCTTCTGCTCAAGTTGAATCCTTTGGAACACTGAATGCCAGGAAGGTTGCCAAGGCAAAGGCTAAAGTGTGGTAAAGCGATCGGAAAATATTGGGACTGAAGTGGACCACACATGGCCGTTGATTGGTGACGATAGAACACCCATCAACATATGACGGTTGATGGGTGGGAAAAGGCTGATCACAGTAAAAGGAAAAGGTGGCGGACAACGGATATTCACGATGTGGAAAAATCAGCCAAGTACTGTCGTTAAGCCCAGTCCCAGACACTGACAGAATGATGGAGATCACGATCACGATCGTTACTACAGTTACTAAGTGGAGTTCCCGTGGATGTAATAAGAAAAGAGTAACTGTTGACATGACGTATCAAGGGCAGGTGACCAGCCGATCTCTGAATGGTATAGTGGTTGAAGTTGATCATGACACGAAGTTACGGCCTGATCAGCCTATTATGCCCGAGCAATGAAGATTAGATGTGGAATGAAGTCGGGCATGTGGAGTGACAGGTTGTGTGAGTGATGATAACCTATGGGTTTGTCCGAAGATGACGTGGCAAGGCCTGATCAGGCCTGATTAGCCGAGATCGGTGTTATATGGTTGCCCTGACGGGGTATAAAGGTCGGAAGTATGGCTTAGCAGATGAATTGAGTCGTGATAATGATGACCCAGAGCGTTCCCGAGGTGATCAACGGCTGATCGGCCTGATCACCACCTGATCACTCGGCTGATCACTATGCCGATCGTGATCAGGGCTGATCAGCCTCTGATCAGCGTTCAGATGCAAGGGCAAGTAAGTTTTCGGTTTGGTCGGGCTGTATACGAAGTGGACAAGTGTTGAAGAGCAGATCTCAAGTGGTTTCAAGGTCGTTTGTTGAAGATCGGGATGGGTTGAAGATCTTTCTGAGAGTCGGGTCGTGATCAGGGCAGAAGTGGTACAGATCAGCTTGAAGGTGCAGCCAGGATGGGCAAGGTGGTGCTACGCAACCGTGCGACGAAGTAAATAGGTTCTAAGTATAAGTCAGGCATGAGTTGGTGTACGGTACACAGGTATAGGACATTGCATATATAATAACAGGTTTTGATTTTCCCCTTAAGCAAAGAGTCGCTCCGCCACGTGTTGCGGTCATTGGGAGCACAGGGTTGATTAGTCCCCTCTTGCTCAGCTAATTCCCGGTTAAGACGCGCTTCGACGCATTTTGGCTTGCCGGAAGACCCCCGACGGGTTTGTTTTAGGTGATCGAACCTCACCCTCAACGCGCACGTGTTTGGAACACGTTATTAATATTGGTAAAGGTTTTGTGGAGATAACGTTTGTGGATTACTGTGGAAGATCGTGGTTTGATCGCGTTTTCTTGGTTTCGTTATATCTCTCTCTCATTGGCTGGCCTGATCAGACGAATTTTCCTGATCAGTGCCTAGATACTGATTAAGTATCGACCCCAACCCGTTCTCCGGTGAAGATTTCCACCCGAGGACACCCCCGTCTCGAGAAGGTCATTCCCTCCGACCTGATCAAGATCATCGTTTTCGTCACCGAGTCCACCTAAGTGAGTGTAACCACCCCCGATCAACGGGTACACAAGGTGATATGAAGATAAACATAGATCCTGACGCGCATGAAGACCGGCCAGATGACCGGGAGGATCAGATCAGTCACCACAATGGTGATTCATCTGATTTTGATGCTGATCAGGATCGACGGAGTACCCCCTCCGATAGTTGGTCGTCCGGGCCAGTGGGTATCTGGATTCCACCCAAGACTTCGGTCATGGATTTGGAAATCGGCTCCACCACACTGGTGCGCGTGCCCGGGTCACTTGGTGACTCAGGATATCACCGTGATTCCTTTGATGATGAAAAAGATGTGAAAATCAAAGTGGAGGAAACTTTTTCGTGTGTATTGGAGGAAGGCGTATCGTCTCCGATGCTGTCCATTTCTAAAGGAAGCGATGATCGACCTGGTCTGGTGGAGTGCCAGGTCGAGATTAAAGATGAAATAACTCCCCATGTGGCCCCGATCGGGGCCGATCTGGGTTATAGTAAAGTTGACTATAACCCAGGAAAGGATCGAGGTGTTAACCTTGATCCTATGCATAAGAAGAAAATGGAAAAAGACAGAAAAAACATGGGGGCGGATCATTGCGATCCACCTAAAAATATGTGAAACCTAAACCGAAGATCTTCGAGGAAGACGAAGAGAAGATCGAACCAGCCGAGAAGACCACTGTCCAAGATGTGGAACGACTGTTCTATCTTCGAGAGTTTCACAAGTTCCTGGCTACCAACCGAGTGATGAAGATCATTAAACCTAAGATCATCGGGAAGCTTGAAGGTCGAGCGACCCGGCCGGTGGTCACAGGCAGTCAACTTGATCTGATCAGGAACCTCTTGGCGCAGATCGACGAGGTTGGCTTCACTACTGGTGCCTTCGACGCGAATATGCTATTCGATCTGGATCAAGAGACGATCAGAGAAGCTATGACAACTCTGTATGATCACCTTGCCTCGTTACTAGGGGCGAACCCAGTGGTTCAGTCGCCTATCGCGGATCCTTCGTACCGATCACAGTTGGTTGAGTATCCTATGGATATTGAGTCGATATATCAATCGTCATCACAATCTGGAGCGGCCTCCACCGACTCCTCGGTTGGGATCACACGTATGACGTTGGGCCCGAAAGGGATCCAGCAGATCGACCCCAAGATCGAGTCGCAGAACAGGAAGAGAAAGCCTGAACCTGGTAGAGTCGGATCGGACGATAGTTTCGAAGATGCTCAGGAAGTGCCACAGGCCAATCCGACCTCCAACACTGGTCATACCAACATGCCGGAGGTCCCAGAGCAATTAAAAACCATGTTCGCGACTATGATGAACCGATTTGTGGGTGAACAATATGGATTGCCTCAGTACACACCTGGACAAGGACAACCATGGCGATCAGCATCGAACATGAATCAGTCCGCTGAGAAACCGGTCAAGAGACCCGTGGACGTGGAGATGGAATCAGTCCGATCAGCCGGAATTGTTCGTTCGATATGCCAGGCCGATCACCAAGGTCGATTTCACCGATCACCCCCACGGAGTGATGTGGACATGGAGTCAGAAGGTGAGATCAGTCAGCATTTCGATCCAGATGATCTGGACATTGAGATGCCTCGTAGGGCGAATATGGCCTCCGCGCAGGCATTTGACAGTGAATCCGGAACGATCACCCGAGTGCGAATGTCTGCGATCTCGGAATTGAAAGATTTCACCGGCAAAGATATGGATGATGATCAGGCCAGAGCTTGGTTAAGTCGGACTAAGTCAGCTTTTCTGAGGGACAAGACACCGGAAGGTGAAAGATGCCTGATCTTCGCTGATCTAATGAAAGGTCCGGCCAAGAACTGGCTTAAACAGCTGAGTCGAGAAGTGCGTCTGAAGTGGCCTCGTTTGTGTGAAGAGTTTGAAGAACAATATTGCAACTCGGGGGTGTCTGTCGCTAGACAGTACTACCACATGAAGAAAAGGTCCGATGAGACGCCGATCGAGTACTTACATCGGTTGAATGTTGCTGGTCTACGCGCGAAAATGCCGATCAAGGACCCACGGCACCCGGATATAGCCCGTGAACATGTCGAACACTTCATTGGGACTCTGGATAATCGCGATCTGGCTGATCAGCTAACCCTGCTCCGTATAAAGGACTCAGAACAACTGGAACTGACTCTGAGGACGCTGCAGCGGGCCAAGAGTCGACAGCCCAAGGTCGAGGTAGGATCGAACCGGTACCGGTCCAAGCCACACCCTGATCAGGGCAAGATACCGGCAGCCCGACCAGCCAGAGCGATTCGAATGATCGCGAAGGAATCAGACAGTTCGGGTTCTGAAGAAGAAAGTGGCCAGTCGAGTCTGAGCTCGGACGAGGAACAGTACCGTCATATCTTTACGACGGAGCCAGTGTATCGCCCGAGATCATCGACTAATGGCATGGACGGACGGAAACCTGGTGGTATTCAACCTGATCAGGACCGATCTCGTAAGAAATGTGTGCATTGTGGGTCGACCAAACATGGAGATCGTGATTGTTGGAAAAGAATTACGTGTGGAAAATGTGATCGTAAAGGTCACCCTTCTGATCATTGTTTTTTCGTGTGCAAGACCTGTGGGAAGCTTCATGACGCCGGCGCCTGCCCTATTGAAGAATTTTTTAATCTGATGCGCAAGTGGTATGTGCCGACTAAACATGCTGGTATGCTCCCACCAGATGTTGAGAAGATGTTAAACTAGATCGCTCGCCAGGTTGGAATCTGGTTCGAGCCGAGCGATCTACGTTCTGCATTTATGCATATGTCGGTAGCGGAGATAAGTTTGAGGAAAAGAAGATAACCGACAATACATGTTCTAATTCAAATTGCATCGATCGGTGTCCGATCTACAGTCTCAGAGTGGATGAATATTCCCGATCGGACGTGATCATGGAGTTGGATCTACTGCCCGGTGAATCCCGAGGATACTGGAAGTATCACTCTCCCGACAAGTGGTTTAAACAGGCTAAAGCTAATGGAAAGATCAACAATGAAAAAGCCACTATTTTATTTGACTCTGGGGCGGAAGTCTCGATCATCGACTCCGCCTTTGCTCGTAAGGTGGGATGTCGTATAGACAGTACCCAGAGGCAAGAATGTGTTGGGATCGGCGAGAGTTCATATATGACGGAAGGACGATCACGTGTGAAGATCACCCTGGCAGGATCCCTGGTCTACTATTTTAATGCTTGGGTTGGCCGGTTAGCCGGTCAAGACGCGATATTGGGGATGGATTTTATGGTACCAGCCGGTATACGACTTGACCTGTCTCATGGAACCCTGACTCTGCCGGATGAAGTGCAGATTCAGTTATCTGGCCGACGACCTTTGTATGGTACTCATGTACGGATGTTAAAAATGGGTCAGTACGAGAACATTGGGGTGTCCCGATCAGTCGATGTCATGATTCGGTCGAGTGATCGGCAACAGAAATTGTGGCTGACCCGTGGTGAACGATGGGTACCAACGTTCGTTAAAGGTATCGGCCGATCAAGCTATATCAGGGTCACAAATATATCCGATCAGCCGCTGATCATCCACGAAGACATGATCTTAGGGATGTGGTTACCTGAAGGGAAAGTACCTCGACAGATCGGATATGTTTCAGTGGGATCACGAAGATACATTGAATGGCAGAATCTGGCTTATCAAGCCACCACGGACATGATCAGTGACGAAGATTTAGCGGATGAAGATACCTCACCTATGGTCGAGAAGCCGGAGTATTCTACGCCGACCAAGCTGCTGATCAGGAGGCCACCGATCGAAGCGACAGGGGAAGGCCGGGTCAAAGAAGGTCCACAGATATTGAGTATAATTAGGCCCGGCTCACCGAAAACAACGGATCCAGATAGCGGAAATGACAGTGAGGAGTTCAGGCGCGATCATGAGAAGGAAAAGGAGGATGAACCAGCCGAAGTCATTACAGAGGAGGGTGAACCCGAAGTAAACCATCAGTCGAGTGACGTACAAGGAGCGACTCAAGATGACGCCGATCAGAAAAAGGCAGATCAGGTGGACGAGCAAGTGTGTATACACGAAGGTGGCGATCAGTACATTGAAGGTATCGAGAAGCAGATGGCCGTTTTACCGGAAGTATCGCCCAATATGCCAGAAGTCACCATGGAAGATCTACAGGTCGGTGATCCCGAAGTGAACACTCCCGAGCAGATCGATCAGCTAAAGAAGATCATCTGGAAGAGGCGTCACTTACTGATGGGGAAAGGTAACGCCCTACCCCCAGCCGCATTCGGAGCTGTTTGTGATATAGACGTGGGAAATGCGAGGCCGATCGCTCAGCGTTGTCGTAAAGTTGCACCTCAATACCGGGAGAAGTTATCCGATTTGATCAAGGGTTTGCTGAGTACAAAGATCATCCGACCATCAACATCGCAGTGGGCATCACCGATCGTGATCGTGATTAAGAAGAATGGGGTTGATATTCGATTGTGTATCGACTATAGAATGGTGAATCGCCTCACGAAGTTGATGGTCTACCCGATGCCCCTGATCAACGATTTATTAGAAGATCTGGATAAAGTTTTATGGTTTTGTTCGCTGGATATGGCTAGTGGTTTCTGGGTGGTTTCGATGACTGATCGCGCTCGAGAGATCTCGGCTTTCGTTACACCTTTTGGGCTTTTTGAATGGAATCGGATGCCGTTTGGATTAAAGAATGCCCCACAGATCTACCAGAGGCTGATCGACAATGCTCTCTATGGGTATTTCCAGATCAGTGCTGATCGGGAAGCCACTGATCTACATGATGTGTTTACGGAAGGTGAGCCAGACCAAGATCAGGGCCGATCAGTATTGGGAAGGCGATCATACATAGATGATATCTTGGTCACAGCAACATCCTGGGATATGCTATGCGATAAGGTCGAACGACTCCTAGACACCTGCGAGCGCTGGAATTTGTCGATCAGTGTGGTCAAGAGTTTCTGGGGTCAACCCAAGGTCGCTTACCTCGGCCATAACGTATCGATCCAAGGTTTGGAAGCAAACCCAAAAGATCTGGCCGCTCTCAGCAACTTACCTTTTCCCCGATCACTGAAGGCCATGCAATCCTTCCTCGGATCTCTGAATTATTATAGCAGATTTATCGAGGACTTCTCGATTTACGCCGCTATACTATATGAACTGAAGGAAGTTGATTATCATGGGCTACGAGAACGTGATCAGGTAGGAGGATCACCAATTGAGACTGATCACGAAGTTGAAGCTACTGAAACGGATTTCAAGACTGGATCACCGATTGATCGAACTATGCCAGGGTCAGAAGACCACATGAATCGAGCTATGGTAGCCTTCAGTATGTTAAAGGCGAAGATGATCTCGACGCCGATACTGAAACACTTCGATCCAGAGAAGATTCCCGTGGTGATCTTATATGCCAGTAAATGGGCAATATCGGCCGCACTGGTCCAAGATCACGATGGAGTTTATTGCCCGGTGACGTTCACAAGCCGAACATTAAAACCGAACGAAGTTAACTATGGTATTGTGGATAAGGAAGTGCTAGCATTATTACGTGTGTTGGATGTTTGCTACTCTATGCTGGTAACTAGATCAATTAAGGTATTATCCAAGCGATCTAGTTTGGCGTGGTTACTATCCGCGAGTGGTTTAGATGGAAGACTGGGGCGATGGGCAGCGGTGTTATCTCAGTGGACTTTGGAGATCATTAAGTGCACCAAGGGCGAAGAAGAAATTCTTGGAACGCTGGCAGCCAGCATCACGCCCCGATCAGAAGTCGATGAAGCCCTGATCGAGGTCGCTCCTCGGAAGCAACCACGTGAATCGATCACTATACCCCCACCGATCGTCGGCTCAGAGGAAGATCTGATCGTTGTAAGTTTCGACGGATCAGCGAGTGTGAAGAAAGGCGTGGGGGCGTATAGTGCGCTGTTATGGAAGCTGCCTGAATGGACTGTTATCTCGGCCGGGTCAGATTATACTCCAGGTATCACGGTCAATGAGGCTGAATATCGTGGTCTGCTGCTAGGTTTGGATCTCTTGCAAGAGCAAAAGATCGGAAGAGTAATCATATGCGGAGATTCAAACCTAGTAATTCGGCAGATCACTGGAGAGATCGATTGTAAAGCACCGCGTTTGAAACTACTGAACGATCGCGTTATGAAAGCTTTACGTGGGTGGCCAAGACATGATCTTTTGCATGTGAAACGTGATTGGAATCGGAGTGCAGATCACTTAGCCACTATGGCTATGCGTGATCAGGCCGGATCGATAGTTACTGATCAAGCGTTGCTGGAAGAACTGGTGGAGATCAATAGGCTGCCTGAGCTGATCCGTGTGGAAGACGAAAAGGAAGCAGCCCAGATCTTGATTACGACGAGATCACGAACCAGATCACCGCCCAACAGATCACCCTCTCGAGAAAGCCTGACAGAAGAAATAGTACAAGAGATGCGGATCGAAAGAATTCTCAAGGCTCAAGACGAGGAAAAATGGATCGTTGATTTGAAGGCGTTTCTAAAGGGTGATCTGGAGAAGTTGAGCCAGAGTGAGGCAAAAGATTGTGCCAAGATCGCGTCTAACTACGAGATCGACGAAAATGATCTATTGTTTTACTATGTCCAAGCTGATCAGGCCGATGCAGATTTGGACCGATCGGCAAGACTCGTGATCCCGGAGACTTTACAAGCTGATATCTTACACCATTATCATGTTAGTTTGGAGGGTGGCCACCAGGGCGTAGGTCGAACGTATCACAGGATCCGTAAACATTTTCATTGGAGAGGATTATATCGAAGTATACAAAAGTTTGTTGGGACATGTACGGATTGCGAAACTGGAAAAGGTATGCCAAACATCCGGGGAAGATCACCTGGAAATATCCAGGCGACCTACCCTTTCCAAGTGATAGCGATGGATCACATACCGTCCCTGCCAAAATCGTTCAAGGGCAATACAGAGTTGCTGATCTGGACTGATCTGTTCACGGGATTGGTGATCGCGAAAGCGGGATCTACCGGAACAGCCCAACAAGTCGCTTGCAGTTACGAAGAATGTGTTTTTAGGCGGTTTGGAGCCAGTGAAGTGATCAGGCATGATCGCGAACCAGCTTTCATGGCCGAAGTGTTCCGATCATTCAATCAGATGCTTGGCCAGAAACAGAGCGCGACCATGACATACCGCCCGCAGGCGAACGGTAAGGCCGAACGCATGGTACAGACGCTAACCAGAGCTATCAAGATGTATGTCGCGGACTCCGCTCAACAAGACTGGGATGAGTATGCAGAGAGGCTGGTGTTTGCGTTGAACTCCTCTTTCGATCGGATCAGAGGAGATACTCCGTTCTACTTGGCGTTTGGTTGGGACCCCCGATATACCATCGAGTCGGTGATTCCTGTTGGATGTACCCGAGGTCGAGATCGCGAGGCTCGTCGATGGCGTATGGGACTCCAGCGTCACTACCAACATGCGCGGGAACAAGTCAACGAACGATTGCGGAGGGCCATCCAAGAAAGAGCTGATCGGAACAATGATCAGGCCGATTCGCATAATATCAAGTCGGGATCAAGGGTTTGGCTTTACTTGGATCGCGTGAAAGAAGGATATGCCAAGAAGTTAGCACATCTGTGGCATGGACCGTTCCGTATAGCCGAACTAATCGGTGATCATGCCGCTCGGCTGATTACCGCGGGTACTGATTATGGAATTTTCCCGATTGTTCACTTGTCGAAGTTGAAACTGGTCCGAGAATACCCTGATCGGCCTAAAACCAGGCTGTCATGCGATGATCAGCCAAGGTTTGATTTTGACGAAGCTCTCTTACCCGAAGACAGTTGGGAAAGAGCGTTGGACCCGAACGAATTCGAAGTGGAGAAGGTTTTGGATACCCGATCAGGCAAGAGGACCCGATTTGGCCGAACCCACCGTGAATATTTGGTTCGGTGGAAGGGTTATGACGATCCCGAGTGGGTAGATGAACGTGATCTGAACTGTGGGGCTTTATTAAGAGAATTTGAACGTGATCGGGTGAGACGGAATCGATTTGGAGTGATGCAAACCCACGAAGAGGGTAACCAGGAATCTCAATAGCCTGGGTTGACACATTGTGACTGATCAGCCAAATATGATGATCGGGCAAGTGGAGATCAGGGCGGTTGGACTGGTTTGGAATAAACGGATACATATACATACATATATTACTCAAGAATTATACCTGTACGTATGAGAGCGACCGACATACAGGAAGCGATAATGAGACTTGAACAAGATATACGAAGGTGGAATGCGAAAATCATCAAGAAATGTCGTGATATATTAGTGATTATGGAAAACGAAATAGAAGTTGGTTATCACGACGATCACTTAGTGCGCAGGCGAGAAACCGTGTACCCTGGATGATCCATGGGACTTGATCGAAACTGGTTTCGCCAAGGTTCCTGCTGATCGGTCCAGATCAGGCAATCACGCAGCGTGGCGACCGGAGTTATATGCCCATAACCGGGATACCAATCCCCGCCGTCAGCCTTGAGTCCTCGCGATCCCGCTCGACGAACAGGTAAATGCAGGACGCCAGGGAACAGGAAAACGTCCAGATCACACTCGCCGTGCTGGATTCCGTCGACGATATAATCGCAGATCGTGGCCCAAGCAGCCCCGGCTTTGGTGCGTCGACGCTTGCGAGCATGATGGTAATGCTCGATCCACGCGTCCTTGCGCATCGCCGTCGTGATCGGGAAATGGTGAGTCGCCTCCCATATTGCTTGCACGTGCTCCTGGTAATACAAAGCCAAGCGTCCCTGCAGCTCGACAAACCAAGGGTGATCAGGAAACGCCAGCCCGGGCATAGGTGTCAGGAGGACATTCCAGGGTGCTGAATCGATCAGAAGCTCAATAGCACCTCTGGTCAGCACCCTTGGTTGCCACTGCTTGTCTTTGGGCGCCGGCGATCTGGTCGGAAAGATCCAGCCTGGCGGGCGGGACCACAAGCGAGGGACGAGTTTCTGCCGCACTTCAAGAACCCGAGGCGTCAGATCCCAGACCTGATCAGCACTCCAAGGTTTCCAGGTTGCCATGTGAGCGGAAGTCGGCTTGCCCTGCATGACGACATACAGATCCATGAACCTTTGGTTCGGATTGTAACTGTAATCGTCTTCTCCGACCGACGATTGTTGCGCCGGGATGAAAACGCCCGTGAAAGTGAAATTGAGCGGCGGGGCGATCGCTGCCCTAGTGGCCGCTGGAGGAATGTTAGGATCAGCTTGAACCGGTTGTTCCTCCTCGAGATCATCGTCCTCGTCGTCATCTGACTCCAGCAAAGTAACGGCCTGGGCCAACGAATTTACGCCTGAATAGCTTGGTGCTTGCGTACGGCGATCAGTGCTGCGCGATCGGGCCAGAACAGACAACGTCCTCTCGTCCAGATCAGTCGATTCGTCGTCCGAGTCAATCACAAGACGTGATCGCTTGGCGGGAATCATCTTTTTCTTCGACGAGCTGGTCTGCTTACGCTTCCCAGAACTCAAGACCGAAGGCGCTGATCTCGGAGTCGCCGGTGAACGAGATTGAATAGACGCAGAAGCCTTTGAAGTGCTGATCACGGGCTGATCAGCACTACGGACAGGCAAGGAAGCGACGGAGGACGCGGGTGAAGGCGGGGCAGACTCCGGAGACTGTGGCGGTGTTCCAGATGAAGTAAAAGAGCCGATCAGCCCAGGAAGCCGTTGTAAGGCCGTCCGAACTGACCCCGAACCGGTGTTCGGTTTGGTCCACCTCTCCATAGTCTGCACCGCGAGGTTTTTCAGGTCGGCGTTATGCTGAAGCCAGGCGCGATCATCGAGCTCTAGGGTTTCAAGTTTAACCCGAGCAAGATTAAGCCCGCGCCGGCAATCTTCAGCCGCTTTCCGACTCTCGCACAACCTTTTCTGTATGTCGGCGCGGCCGATGCGAGAATCGGAAAGTTGCTTGGCCAAGAGCTGGACCTGCTCATCTGAATAGCGAGCCTCGACCTCCCGACGCTCTACGTCCTCGGCAGCGCAGATCTTGTCGTGCAGCAGCTGATCATGGTCGAGACGGCGATCATCGAGCCGTTGTAGATGATCCACCATCTCGACCATCGAGTTTTTCATCGCCTAAATACGTTCATCTGGAAATAAAAATGGAGAGTCAAATACGGATTACAGAAGAAGCGAATGAGATAAAGTACCCTGATCGCGAATGGTAATAGTCAGCGAATCGATTAGCGACTGTAAAGAGGCGACGGTGTCCGAAGGCTTGGAAAGTCGCCGAGCAGCGAGGTCAGCCGACAACTGATCACGCTCCATCGTCAAACCCTGAACGCGATCAGTCATGTCTCGCAAGTCTTGGCCAAGCCGGTCGTGATCTAGCCGGAGTGTCGATAGCTGGGCAGCCAGATCAGCGGAATCATGCGCCAAGGAATCAGCAACGACCCGACGGTCGGATAACTCAGTGGTAAGTGCCCGATTGGTATCATACAGAGAAACCAACTCGGGAATTGCACTTCGGAGTTCCGACCGTAGCCGGCAAGCCTCCACGGGCCCCAACGTGAATGGACCCGATCCATCTATCAGGCGAGCGAGCTGCTCCGAAGAATGGAGAGGGCGATCTGATGGAGGTCGAGCGGAAGGATTCCAAGGCGGTCGATACGAAGCGAGAGCAGTTGTCGGACGAATGAGGCTGGTCGTGATCGGCGTAGAAGTCGTGATCGGGGCGATCGCAGGAGTAGTCGAACTGGAAACGGAAGGCGAGGAAGCGATCGGGCGGGCAGCCGAAGAAGACGAAGAAGGAAGAGAAGATTGGTTCGCGTCGGCCATGGTGATCGCCTGAGAGGAAGTTTAAAAAGGAGTGAGTCGAACTGCAGTCGTTGTGCGGCTGCAGTTTGTCTCAGGGGCGGCTGTGGTAAAGCGATCGGAAAATATTGGGACTGAAGTGGACCACACATGGCCGTTGATTGGTGACGATAGAACACCCATCAACATATGACGGTTGATGGGTGGGAAAAGGCTGATCACAGTAAAAGGAAAAGGTGGCGGACAACGGATATTCACGATGTGGAGAAATCAGCCAAGTACTGTCGTTAAGCCCAGTCCCAGACACTGACGGAATGATGGAGATCACGATCACGATCGTTACTACAGTTACTAAGTGGAGTTCCCGTGGATGTAATAAGAAAAGAGTAACTGTTGACATGACGTGTCAAGGGCAGGCGTCCAGCCGATCTATGAATGGTATGGTGGTTGAAGTTGATCATGACACGAGGTTACGGCCTGATCAGCTTATTATGCCCGAGCAATGAAGATTAGATGTGGAATGAAGTCGGGCATGTGGAGTGACAGGTTGTGTGAGTGATGATAACCTATGGTTTGTCCGAAGATGACGTGGCAAGGCCTGATCAGGCCTGATCAGCCGAGATCGGAGCTATATGGTTGTCCTGACGGGATATAAAGGTCGGAAGTATGGCTTAGAAGATGAATTGAGTCGTGATGATGATGACCCAGAGCGTTCCCGAGGTGATCAAGGGCTGATCGGCCTGATCACCACCTGATCACTCGCTTGATCACTATGCCGATCGTGATCAGGGCTGATCAGCCTCTGATCAGCGTTCAGATGCAAGGGCAAGTAAGTTCTCGGTTTGGTCGGACTGTATACGAAGTGGACAAGTGCTGAAGAGCAGATCTCAAGTGGTTTCAAGGTCGTTTGTTGAAGATCGGGATGGGTTGAAGATCTTTCGAAGAGTCGGGTCGTGATCAGGGCAGAAGTGGTACAGATCAGCTTGAAGGTGCAGCCAGGATGGGCAAGGTGGTGCTACGCAACCGTGCGACGAAGTAAATAGGTTCGAAGTATAAGTCAGGCATGAGTTGATGTACGGTACACAGGTATAGGGCATTGCATATATAATAACAGGTTTTGATTTCCCCCTAAAGCAAAGAGTCGCTCCGCCACGTGTTGCGGTCATTGGGAGCACAGGGTTGATTAGTCCCCTCTTGCTCAACTATTTCCCGGTTAAGACGCGCTTAGACGCATTTTGGCTTACCGGAAGACCCCCGACGGGTTTGTTTAGGTGATCGAACCTCACCCTCAACGCGCACGTGTTTGGAACACGTTAATAATATTGGTAAAGGTTTTGTGGAGATAACGTTTGTGGATTACTGTGGAAGATCGTGGTTTGATCGTGTTTTCTTGGTTTCGTTTTATCTCTCTCTCATTGGCTGGCCTGATCAGACGAACTTTCCTGATCAGTGCCTAGATACTGATTAAGTATCGACCCCAACCCGTTCTCCGGTGAAGATTTCCACCCGAGGACACCCCCGTCTCGAGAAGGCCATCCCCTCCGACCTGATCAAGATCATCGTTTTCGTCACCGAGTCCACCTGAGTGAGTGTAACCACCCCCGATCAACGGGTACACAAGGTGAGATGAAGTTGAATATAGATCCTGACGCGCATGAAGACCGGCCAGATGACCGGGAGGATCAGATCAGTCACCACAATGGTGATTCATCTGATTCTGATGCTGATCAGGACCGACGGAGTACCCCCTCCGATAGTTGGTCGTCCGGGCCAGTGGGTATCCAGATTCCACCCAAGACTTCGGTCGTCCCTTGGTCCAGATCGAACAGCATATTGGCGTGGAAGGCACCAGTAGTGAAACCAACTTCGTCGATCTGCGCGAAGAGGTTCCTGATCAGATCAAGTTGACTGCCTGTGATAACCGGCCTGGTCGCCCGACCTTCAAGCTTCCCGATGATCTTGGGTTTTATGATCTTCATCACTCGGTTGGTAGCCAGGAACTTGTGAAACTCTCGAAGATAGAACAGTCGTTCCACATCTTGGACAGTGGTCTTCTCGGCTGGTTCGGTCTTCTCTTCGTCTTCCTCGAAGATCTTCGGTTTAGGTTTCACATATTTTTTAGGTGGATCACAATGATCCGCCCCCATGTTTTTTCTGTCTTTTTCCATTTTCTTCTTATGCATAGGATCAAGGTTAGCACCTCGATCCTTTCCCGGGTTATAGTTAACTTTACTATAACCCAGATCGGCCCCGATCGGGGCCATGTGGGGAGTTGTTTCATCTTTAATTTCGACCTGGCACTCCACCAGACCAGGTCGACCATCGCTTCCTTTAGATATGGACAGCATCGGAGGCGATACGCCTTCCTCCAATGCACCCGAAAAAGTTTCCTCCACTTTGATTTTCACATCTTTTTCATCATCAAAGGAATCACGGTGATATCCTGAGTCACCAAGTGATCCGGGCACGCGCACCATTGTGGTGGAGCCAATTTCCAAATCCATGACCGAAGTCTTGGGCGGAATCCGGATACCCACTGGCCCGGACGACCAACTATCGGAGGGGGTACTCCGTTGATCCTGATCAGCATCAGAATCAGATGAATCACCATTATGGTGACTGATCTGATCCTCCCGGTCATCTGGCCGGTCTTCATGCGCGTCAGGATCTATGTTTATCTTCATCTCACCTTGTGTACCCGTTGATCGGGGGTGGTTACACTCACTTAGGTGGACTCGGTGACGAAAACGATGATCTTGATCAGGTCGGAGGGGATGACCTTCTCGAGACGGGGGGTGTCCTCGGGTGGAAATCTTCACCGGAGAACGGGTTGGGGTCGATACTTAATCAGTATCTAGGCACTGATCGGGAAAGTTCGTCCGATCAGGCCAGCCAATGAGAGAGAGATAATAAGAAACCAAGAAAACGCGATCAAACCACGATCTTCCACAGTAATCCACAGACGTTATCTCCACAAAACCTTTTCCAATATTAATGACGTGTTCCAAACACGTGTGCGTTGAGTTTGGGTTTGATCACCTAAACAAACCCGTCGGGGTCTTCCGGTAAGCCAAAATGCGTCTAAGCGCGTCTTAACCGGGAATTAGTTGGGCAAGAGGGGACTAGTTAATCCTGTGCTCCCAATGACCGCAACACGTGGCGGAGCGACTCTTTGCTTAGGGGGGAAATCAAAACCTGTTATTATATATGCAATTTCTTATACCTGTGTACCATACACCAACTCATGCCTGATTTGTACTTCGACCCTGTTCACTTCGTTGCACGGTTGTATAGTGCCACCTTACCCATCCTGGCTGCACCTTCAAGCTGATCTGTACCACTTCTGCCCTGATCACGGCTGGACTTCTATAACGATCTTCAACCATCCCGATCTTCGATAAACAACTTGATAAACGCTTGAGATCTGCACTTCGGACACTTGTTCACTTCATATCCAGCCCGGTTTAATCGAGGACTTCACCTGCCTTTGCGTCTGGACGCAGATTTGGGGCTGATCAGCCCCGATCGCGATCAGCACCGCGATCAGCCGAGTGATCAGGTAGTGATCAGAGCGATCAGCCCTCGATCACTTCGCAAACTCTCTTGGCTACCATCACACTGACTTCGCGCGTTCCCTTGGCCATATCATCGACCTTTACCCCTTCTCGGGGTAACAAGATCACACTGATTCAACCGATCGAGCCTGATCGGGACTTTCCGCATCTTTCCTGGACGAATCCATCGGTGATCATCATTTGTCCGGACTTGGCATTATTCACACAACTTCCATTCCACGTGCTTCATTCCATTTCATGTCTGATCTGCGTATCTCTGGGGACAAAGTTAGTTGGGTAGGCCGATTGGGCCGAAACTTCGTGTCATAATCAACTTCACCAGCTGCACTGTTCATAGATCGGTTAGGTGACTGCCTCCGATGCGTCATGTCACCAGTCGCTGCAATTCCAACTCGTTATACATCCACGGGAACTCCACTTAGTAAACGTGATCACGATCGCGATCGTGATCTCCACCGTTCCATCAGTGTCTGGGACTGGGCGTAGTAACAGTACTTGGCTGATTTCTTCACATCGCGAATACCCGTTGTCCGCCACCTTTTCGTCGTATATGCGATCGGCCTTTCCCACCCATCAACTGTCTCGTGTTGATGGGTGTTCCATCGTCACCAATCAACGGCCGTGTGTGGCCCACATCATTCTCAACATTTTCTGATCGCTTTACCACAGCCGCCCCTGAGACAAACTGTAGTCGTGCAACGACTGCAGTTCGACTCATTCATTTCCAAATTTCCTCTTTGGCGACTACCATGGCTGACTCGAGACGATCTTCTCTTCCTTCTTCGCCATCTTCGACTGCCCTTCCAATCACTGACTCGCCTCCCGATTCCAGTTCGGCTGATTCAGTGACCACCCCGATAACGGCCTCGGCACCGATCACGGCAGTCTCATCCGTCCAACGACGACCATGACTTCATATCGTCCGGCCTTGGAGTTGTGGTGAAGTGCTCCAGAAGTTAACGGACTAGTGATGATGGATGCTCGCACCGGATTGGCCAAAATGTTACCCTAAGCCGGATGCCCAGACCGGCCAGGAAAAAGATGTAATTTGGGACTGCCCGGCACCCTGGTAGGCGGTCGGGCGGTGCCTGGCTGGAAACCAAGTCGGCGGGCGAGGATAGTCGGATGAATGAGCTGAGCAGACGGAAGGACTATGGAGGTTGGACGGCCGAGGCGCGGATGGCGGACGGCCAAGATGGCGGACTGTTCGTAAGGATGGAGTGGAAGGAGCCCGGAAGAAGAGGATTGTTCTAGTGGAAAGAGTATGCACCGGGAACGTAGGAAGGGCTGCCAAGGGACTGCTAGCGTCAGCGGCCGAGGGGCGCGGATGGGTGGCTATCCGGCCGAGCCGGTCGGGTACAATGTACCATTCGGACTGGTACAATATGGGTTCAGTGTACCGGCCGGGTTGGTACCATTTGGGGTTGGTGTACCGGCCGTACCGGTACACAGAGTCGGAGTTAGCCGGGTTGCGTTGGGTAAGATACATGACTGGTCAGGCGTGTTATTTGAGGTAGGTTACACAAAGGGAGTATTGGACATAGGATAAATCAGTATACGTTTCGCTTTCTTAGACACAAGTCGCTTTATTGGTTCACGGCAGAGGGCTAACAAGGTCCCCTCTTGCTGTTATTGGTTTGCCCGGGGAAGGTTAAGTTAACCCACCGGAAGTCCCCTGACCGGGAGTCGCGGCGACTTCGTATACTCACCTCAAGTCGCCCGTGTTTTGAACACGGTATCAAGTATTGGGAAGTGGTGACATTTGGCCTTCTGTGGATACACATTTGGATTCGCCCTTCATTGTTATTGGTTTAGCTGGCCGATCGATTATTCTCGGTCCAGCCGGTACTATACAAACTTCAAGTGTCCTATTGGTTTAGCTGGCCGATCGACTATTCTCGGCCCAGCCGGCACTATACAAAGTTCAAGTATATTACCCAACGAGCTCCCCGGTGACGATTTCCGCCCAGGAGCTACCCTAGTCCTACACTTCATCTCCCTATTGGACGGATTTACACTTTTCGCCCTAGGGTCCATCAAGAGAGCTAACCACCCAGTACTGACGGGTACACAAGGTGAGCTTTTAACATGCAACATTCGAGCAGTCGCGATCAAGCGGATGGAAGCGACCGATCCAGCCGGCCTCAAGCCGGATCGGATCATGACTCGGATGGACGGAGTACCCCCTCCGGTAGTCAGTCGTCTGGGACCCCCGTGGGTGTTCGCGTCTCAGGAAGATTTTCTGAGAGCGACTACACCACAATGGTGCGCGTGCCCGGATCTCTTGGTGACCCTGGATATCACCGCGAGTCCCTAGCGGGCGAAAGACCTAAACCTGTCAAATTTGTTGACGATGTTGTGTCGGGTGCATTGGGGGAAGGCATATCGCCCCCAATGCTGCTGAAGATGGAAGGATGCGATGGTCGCCTCGGATTGGGGGAGTTCGAGGTTGACATTAAAGAAGAAGTTACTCCCCTAGAGGCTCCGCCGGGGGCGGATTATGGTACTACTTACGGCAGTGCCGGCCGCTACACGGATGGAGCCGGATCGGACTATGGTGCAAGTCACCATAGTCCGAGGAAGGATCATGGTTCCGACCATGATCCTAACGAACGAATGCATATTTTGGATATAAAAGAAAAGATAAAGGAAGAAAAAACGGAAGTCGGATACGACCGGAGTGGGAAGCCGGCCGGATCGGGACCAAGTCGCGATCTGGCCCCCCTACCCCTAAAGAAACCGGATTGGCAGGAATTGGATTATTCGACTTACAAAGGCAAACCGCGATTCGAAGAGGAAGAAGAGAAGCAGGACGGCCTATCGACGGATGTCGACTTGGAGCGTGCTTTCCATCTTCACGAGTTGGGGCAATTCTTGCGGACGGACAAGGTACTAAAAATAACACGGCCGAAGATCATAGGCGGATTGAAAGGTCCCGTCTCTCCCCCAACTCTCTCAGACGGCCACGTGTCCCTCATTAGAGGACTATTCGACCAACTCAAACAAGCCGGCATCAACACCGGCGTGTTTGATCCGAACGAGTTGTTTGATCTGAAGATGGACAAGTTGAAGGAGGCGTCCAGCGCCCTGCACGACCACTTGGTACCGCTAGTGGGTTGCTCGCCGCCGTCGAAAAAGATGACAGCTACGACTGGAGTGGCGCCGTCCACGCCGCCGGCGACAAGCAAACCGGCCGGTATACACTCAGGCTCTTCGCAGTACGAGTCTGCCCCTTCGGAAGCGGACTCATCGGATTCATCGGTGGGTATCACTCGCATGACGCTTGGCCCAAGGGGAGCAGCGCGTGTGGCGACAGCCATGAGACTTGGAGGACGTGAGGATCCGGGTACGCCCGAGCGGAAGAACGCCGGCCAGTACAGCGTACAGGCCTGGCGGACAGCGACGGCGGATCCAGAACCGAAAGAGGAAGACGAAGACGCGGATGGACGGGTTAAGAAGGAATGCCAATCTGGCAGCCCGGGCCCCTCAAGTCGCCCCTCAAGCCGCCCCTCAAGTCGCCCCTCAAGTCGCTCCTCAGGTGCCGGATCACCTGCAAAACATGTTTTCGGCGATGATGGAGCGATACTTGGAAGAGCAACGTCGGCTGAGCGCCAGCCGCGGCAGTCCGAAGTCACCGGACCAGCCTGCTCGTCGTGGAACACAGGCCCCCGAACCAGTCCAGTACTATGCGAGGGAGCCGAGTGATGAAGACATGGAGTCGGTGCAGTCCAAGCAAAGTGAACCCCATGCCGCCCCGCCGAGCCGTCAGACAGGTCGCCGGACCGGACGTCGGCCAACGAACAGGAAGCTGTCTCTCAGCGACGTGGATATGGAATCCGTCAGGTCGGCCAAGTACCATTACGATCCGGATGATCTGGATCTGGGGATGTCCCGCCAAGCCCATATGGCTTCGGCCCAAGCGTTTGACGCGGATTCAGGAGCGATCACGAGGGTGCGAATGTCGGCCACGTCCGAGCTGAAAGACTTCACCGGACGCGACGCGGACATGGACCAGGCCCGAGGATGGTTGAGCAAGACGAAGTCGGCATTTCTCAGAGACCGAACGTCGGACTATGAGAAATGCCTGATCTTCGGGGATCTGATGAAGGGACCAGCGAAACACTGGATCCAACAGCTCAGCCGGGAAACCCGAGGAAATTGGAGGGGATTGGCCGGTGCGTTCGAGGAGCAATACTGCGGAGCTGGAATGTCAGCGGCGCGACAATATTTCCACTCCAAGAAGCGACCGGATGAGACCCCCCTGGAGTATCTCCATCGTTTGAATGTCGCTGGCATGAGAGCTGATATTCCCGTTAAAGAAGATACCAGCCGGTCGGAAGCTGCCCGCGAACACGTGGAACTGTTCATCAGCACGTTGGACGATCGGGAGCTGGCAAACCAGCTGGCGTTACTGGGGGTGAAGAATACGACGGAGCTGGAAGTGACGTTGCGCACGTACCTAAGGGCGAAGAAGCAAGGCCCCAAGGCAGCAGTTGGAACCGGCCGTTTCAAGTCCCGATTTAACGCGGATCAAGGAGGCCGGCCGCCATCTACCAGGACGGCCCGAGCCGTCCGCATGGTCGCCCGAGAGTCAGACGCGACCAGCTCGGAAGAGGAGTATCAGCGATCTGGGGGCGAGTCTGAGGAGGAACAGTATCGGTACCTTTTCTCGGCAGAAGCCAGTCAGCCGCCCAGGCTGCCAGCCGATTCCGGTCAGTCGAAGAGTTTTCCCGCTCGAGCTGACCAGGATTACCCTAGGCGCAAGTGCACCCACTGTGGGTCCATCAAGCACGACGACCGGAGCTGCTGGAAGCGGCTGACGTGCAAGAAGTGCGAGAGGAAGGGACACCCGGCGGAACACTGCCTGTTCACGTGTAAGGCTTGCGGAGAGGTGCATGAGGCGGGACTGTGCCCAATGGAAGAATTTTACAACCTGTTGAAGAAGTGGTACGTCCCGACCAAGCATGCTGGAATGTTGCCGCCCGGAGCGGAAAAGATGTTAAACTAGATCGCTCGCCAGGTTGGAATCTGGTTCGAGCCGAGCGGTCTAGTGTTAGTATCTATGCATATGTCGGTAAAGAGGATAATCAAGAAGCAAAGCAAAGGATAACCGACAATACATGTAAGTTTGACGATTACGTCGCCCGGTCCCCGGCCGGTACGGCTGACCCCTTCCTGGTGAGCAGTATACGGACGGATGAGTATTCCCGGTCTGAAGTGCGAATGGAATTGAACTTGTTACCTGGCGAGTCGCGAGGTTATTGGAAGTATCACTCGCCGGATAAATGGTTCAAGCAGGCCAAGGCGGATGGAAAAATCAATAACCAGAAAGCGACCATGTTGTTCGATTCTGGCGCAGAAGTGTCTATCGTAGACACCACCTTTGCTCGTAAGGTGGGGTGTGAGATAGACGAGACGAAGCGGCAGGAATGTATAGGCATTGGAGAAAGTTCGTACATGACCCAAGGAAGGACAAGAGTCAAGATTACGTTAGCTGGGTCGTTGGTATATTACTTTACCGCCTGGGTAGGCAAGTTGGCCGGGCAGGATGCAATTTTGGGCATGGATTTTATGGTCCCGGCCGGTATACGGCTGGACTTATCGCATGGAACATTGACGTTGCCGGACGAGGTACAGATCCAGCTGGCCGGCCGGCGGCCCTTATATGGCGCCTACGTCCAGTTCCTCAAGCTAGGTCAGTTTGTAACGGTGCCTGTGGGAAAGGCGGTGGAAGTAATGTTACGGCCGCACGACCGACGGAGTAAGTTATGGCTGACAAGGGGCGAGTGCTGGGTACCATCTGTGGTTAAAGGGAGTGGACACCTCAACTTCATAAGCGTGACCAACATCTCTGAAAAACCCCTCACCTTGCATGAAGATGTGATTATTGGGATGTGGCTGGCCGAGGATAAAGTGCCCCGCCGGCCGGGCTATGTCACTGTTGGCTCAAGACGCTATATCGAGTGGCAAAACCTGGCTTTTCAGGCAACCACCGATCTGGTCAGCGAAGAGGAAGAATTAGAAGAGGACCAGACTCCGATGGTGGATAAGCCCGAGTACCGGACCCCTACTAAAATATTGACGCGGAACCGGCCGTCGCCGGATCCGGCTGAACGTATTGACCGAAGCTACGCCCCGATCGCGGAACTGGTTTTGCCCACTCGGAGGGAGACGGACGAACGACAGAGTCGGGAGAAAGGACCAAACAGAGTTGCATATACGGTCAGCCCCGATGACGGTTGTGACGACCGAAGTGAATGCGGATCGGCCCAGCCGGCCGAGCAGAATTCGGAAATAGCCGAATGCGGATCGGCCCAGCCGGCCGAGCAGAATTCGGAAATAGCCGAATGCAGATTTGCCCAGCCGGCCGAGCAGAATTCGGAAGCGGCCGAAGCCGATCAAGTCTGCATTCATGAAGGGGGCGAACTATATGTTGAAGGCATGGAAGAACAGATGGCGGTGCTACCTGAGGTGACCCCCTGCCCCCCAGCAGTCACTATCGACGATCTACAAGTGGGAGACCCGGATGTGAACACCCCGGAGGAGATCAGCAGATTGAAGGATATTATATGGAAAAGACGACATCTGTTGATTGGACCAGGGAACGCACTTCCTCCGGCTGCCCATGGGGCGGTTTGTGATATCGATGTGGGAGGTGCCAAGCCGGTAGCACAGAGATGCCGAAGAGTCGCCCCCCAATATCGGGAAAAGCTGTCAGAGCTCATCAAGGGTTTGCTAGCCACCAAGATAATTCAGCCGTCCACCTCGCCATGGGCTTCGCCCATCGTAATTGTCATTAAGAAGAATGGGGTGGATATAAGGTTGTGCATCGATTACCGGCTGGTGAACCGGCTGACTAAGCTGATGATTTATCCGATGCCGCTGATAAACGACCTGTTGGAGGATTTGGATAAAGTTTTGTGGTATTGCTCATTGGACATGGCCAGTGGATTCTGGGTGGTCTCTATGACCGATCGTGCACGGGAGATCTCTGCATTCGTGACGCCTTTCGGGTTGTTCGAGTGGAACCGGATGCCGTTCGGTCTGAAGAATGCTCCGCAGATTTATCAACGGTTGATAGATAACGCGCTGTACGGACACTTCAAGATCAAGGCGGATCAAGATCCGGCCCTGGTCGGGGATGTGTTTGCCGAAGGTGACCCGGACCCCGACCCAAAACCCTCAGTTTTGGGGCGGCGGTCTTACATTGATGACATTCTCGTTACGGCAACTACCTGGGATTTATTGTGTGACAAAGTGGAGAAACTGATGGTTACGTGTGAAAAGTGGAATCTTTCGATTAGTGTGGTTAAGAGTTTCTGGGGAAAGACTAAGGTAACCTATCTGGGTCATCAAGTGTCGATTGCCGGATTGGAGGCTAACCCGAAGGATCTGGAGTCCTTGAGTAATCTGCCTTTCCCGCGATCCCTAAAGGCTATGCAATCCTTTTTGGGCAGCCTGAATTATTACAGTCGGTTCATCGAGGATTTTGCCGTCTATGCGGCGGTCTTGTACGAGTTGCGGGAGGTGGATTACCATAAGCTGAGAGAGCAGGATAGGCAAGCGGAGACGCGGACCGGGCCGGCAATTTCAGCCAATGAGGAAGCGCCCTTGTCGGGTATTTCAGCCAATAGGGAGGCGCCCTTTTCGGGTAGTTCAGCCAATGAGGAAGCGCCCTTGTCGGTTACTTCAGCCAATGGGGAAGCGCCCTTGCCTGCCCAGACAAGCGACCGGCCGCCGAACCCCGACGCGGCCGGCCCGGACAATCACATGACCCGAGCGATGGTGGCTTTCGGCATGCTAAAGGCGAAGATGGCGACCACACCGGTCTTGAAACATTTCGATGTTAATAAGACTCCGGTGGTCATTATTTACGCTAACAAGTGGGCCATCTCGGCCGCTCTCGTGCAAGATCATGATGGAGTGTACTGTCCCGTGACCTTCACCAGCCGGACCCTGAAAGTTAATGAAGTTAATTACGGATTGGTGGATAAAGAAGTTCTGGCTCTATTACGGATCTTAGATGTGTGTTATACGATGCTGGTGTCTCGGCCTATCAAGGTACTATCTAGACGGTCGACCCTATCGTGGCTCCTGACGGCGAATGGGATTGACGGCCGGCTGGGCAGATGGGCAGCTCTGTTGTCTCAGTGGTCCCTCGAAGTTATTAAGTGTACTAAAGGGGAAGAGGAAATACTGGGCACACTGGCTGCCAGCATTACCCCCAGGGCAGAAGTAGAGGAAGCCCTGATAGCGATCGCACCTCGGAAGCAGCCTCGACAAACTATCGTGTTGCCGCCGCCAACCGTGGGACCCACGGAGGAACTAATGGTTTTGAGTTTCGATGGGTCGGCGAGTGTAAAGAAAGGGGTCGGGGCCTATAGTGCCATTTTGTGGAAGCTGCCCGAATGGAAGGCGATCGCGGCCGCCTCGGATTTCACGCCTGGCATCACGGTGAACGAAGCGGAGTATAGAGGACTGCTGCTTTCTCTGGATCTGTTGGCTGGCCGGACACAGGGGCGGATCATCATATGCGGTGACTCCAACCTAGTGATCCGACAAATCACCGGAGAGATAGATTGCAAGGCGCCGCGGCTGAGACTGTTAAATGATCGGGTTATGTCCGCCTTGCGGAGATGGCCGGAACACGAACTGCTACACGTCAAACGAGACTGGAATAAGAGCGCGGATCACTTGGCTACGCTGGCCATGCGCGACAACGTGGGGGTAACGGTTTCCGATCCGGCTCTGTTATCAGACCTGACGGAGATCAACCGGTTGCCCGAGATCATCCGTCCAGCCAACATGGAGGAGACAATCCGGGTGAACGCCGTTACCCGATCGCAGAAGCGTCGTTCTTCGGCCGATGGCCCATTATCCCCAGAAACAATGACCGAGGGGATAGTTCAACAGTTGCGAGCAGAGCGGATTCTCCAAGCGCAGAACGAGGAAGCGTGGATAGTGGATCTCAAGGCGTACCTTAACGGAGAAGTGAATAAACTGACCGCCGAACAAGCTAAGGAATGTTTCAAGTTGGCCCCGGATTACGAAGTGGACGAAAACGGGCTACTGTTCTTCTACCGAGACGCCGACCAGCCGGAGATCGAGAGAGATAGATCAGCTCGGCTAGTCATACCCGCTACTCTACAGCCGGATATTCTCCATCACTACCATGTGAGCTTGGAAGGGGGGCATCAGGGCATCGGCCGGACATATCACAAGGTCAAGACACATTTCCACTGGCGGGGGCTTTACCGTAGCGTTCAGGCCTACGTGGGGAGCTGTCCAGATTGCGAAACCGGGAAAGGCCGGCCGACCATCAGAGGACGGTCGCCTGGAAACATACAGGCCACTTATCCGTTTCAAGTTATCGCGATGGACCATATCCCGTCCTTACCCAAATCTCGAAATGGGTATACGGAGCTGCTGATCTGGACGGATTTGTTTACCGGGCTGGTTATAGCAAAGGCTAGTTCCACCCGTACCGCCCAACAGGTTGCGCAAAGTTACGAAGAATGTGTGTTCAGGCGTTTCGGGGCGAGCGAGGTCATCCGGCACGATAGGGAGCCCGGATTTATGGCAGACGTATTCCGAGCCTTCAATAAAATCCTAGGACAGAAGCAGAGCGCCACTATGGCTTACCGCCCGCAGGCGAATGGAAAGGCTGAAAGGATGGTCCAGACCCTAACCAGAGCCCTCAAGATGTACGTGGTGGAGGCAGACCAATGCGTCTGGGACGAATATGCCGAGAGACTGGTCTTTGCTCTCAACTCGTCGTACGACCGGGTAAGGGGCGACACCCCTTTTTATCTGGCTTACGGATGGGATCCCCGATCCACTTTGGAAGCCGCCATACCAATAGGGTGCACCAGAAGCCGGGACAGAGACGCTCGCCGCTGGAGGATGGGATTGCAGCACCACTACTCACTGGCGAGGGAACAAGTAAACGAACGCCTCCGACAAGCAATCAAGGATCGCGCCGACCAAAACAACGACCGCGCCGGAGAACACGGCATCGAGCCCGGCTCCCGGGTGTGGCTGTATCTGGATCGGGTCAAGGAAGGCTATGCGCGGAAGCTGGCGCATATGTGGCATGGCCCCTTCCGAGTGGCAGAACTGGTCGGGGATCATGCAGTTAAGCTGGTCACGGCCGGTACGGAATACAGCGTTTTCCCGATAGTACATGTCTCCAAGTTGAAGTTGGCGAAGCACTTCCCGGACCGCCCGAATATACGCCTTGCAGGGGAAAATGACCGGTTAGATTTCGATGAAGCTCTGCTGCCGGAAGACAGTTGGGACAAGCCGTTAGACCCGGACGAGTACGAGGTAGAAGAAATTTTGGACGTCCGGAACGGACGGAAAACCCGGTTTGGGCGGATCCACAGGGAGTTTCTCGTGCAGTGGAAAAATTGCGAGGAGCAGTCGTGGGTGGACGAGCTAGACTTAAATTGCGGAGCTCTAATGAGGGAGTTCGACCGCCGGCGGACTAGCCGGAATCGCTTCGGGGCTATGCAGACCCACGAAGAAGGTGGGACGGAGAACTAGTCCGCCCGACCCCAGGGCAACAGGCACGGCCGGACCAGATAACACCGCTCAGCCGAGTAATCGGTGGATTGAGCTAGTCGGGTCCGATCGGTCTTTTTTCGGAGTTATCTTCGAATCAGTATGGTGCCGGATGGAAGGGTTTTCCGGAGTTGTCTTCGATTCATTATGGTGCCGGATGGAATGGTTTTCCGGAGTTGTCTTCGATTCAGTATGGTGCCGGATGGAGTGGTTTTCCGGAGTTGTCTTCGATTCAGTATGGTGCCGGATGGAGTGGTTTTCTGGAGTTGTCTTCGATTCAGTATGGTGCCGGATGGGAGAAGTCAGACGAAGAAGATGAGCAAGCGGTTTCTTACGTAAAAAATGGAAAGAAAAGTGTATTATCGAGGTTAACAGCCAGTAACAAATAAAAAGACGATGTATGCAAGGCTAGCTTCGTGGGACACCCTTGACGAAGCTCAGCGAAACTTGTTCCGGAGTCGGGGTACGCGGAGGCCAGGGTGACGATCGGGATCCTGCCGAAACTGGTTACGCCATGGATCTTGTTGGTCGAGCGCATCGAGAGAAGCTTGGAGAGTGGGAACCTGACGCTGGCCCAAACCTGGATACCAAGTCCCGCCTTCGGCCGAGATCCCGCTCTTCTCTACGCGGCGGTTGGCCAGATGTAGCATGATCGGGTGGAGGAAAATGTCCAGGTCGCAGTGGCCGCGTTGGATTCCATCGACCACGAAGTTGCAGACCTTAGCCCAGCCTTCAGGCGCGCGTTTGCGACGGTTCTTGCGGTCGATCCAGTACTTGGCTAGCTCGGGAGATTCGCGTCCGGCGGCAACAGAAATGCAAAGGTGATGAGTTGACTCCCAGATGGATTGTCCATGCCGGGAGAGGTACTCCTTGCAGACGTCCCGCAATTCCGCGAACCAGCCAGCACGAGGCAGGCCGATGTCCGGCATCTCTGTCGCCAGTATAGCCCAAGGTTCCTGTGACAGAATTGCGTTCAGCGGCCCAATCGCCATAAGCTTGGCATTCCAGTCCTCGGCCTTGGGCACGGCGAGGGCCGGTGGGAATATCCACAGCGGCGGACGAGTCAACGACTTGGTGACCAAGGCGCCAGTGAGGTCTTGGATACGCAGACCTTCCAACTGCGCCTTTGACCAAGGGACCGCCGCGGCCAGTTCGAGGGCCGTCATGACCTTCCGGCGGGGAATCCACAACGGAGGAGACTCCTCCGAGGATTCCTTGGACTCGTTCTCGTCGAAGGCGAAGGGGTCTGGGGAAGGCAATTCCTCAAAGTCCTCAGTGGTAGCCTCGTCAGAATCCAGCCCCGATAGGCCAGACGCTTCTTCTCCATCAGGGGAGGCGGTGGATGGACCTTGGGGATCATGAGGGGAGACGCTAAGGAGAGCTGGAGTAGTCGGAGCCTTCGACGAAGATCTGGCAGCGCGAGGAAGACGGGGGTACTTTCCTGAAGCCGGTGGAGCCGACATCGAAGTGGGCCTAGGACTCGGCCCGCTCTCCCCATGGACTAGAGCCGCGCTCACCGGCGCGGCGGACCGTTTGGGCCGTTTGGCTGCCACGGGGCCTTGAAGCGACGCAACCCGACTGGATCGGCGCTTGCCTTTGTGCCCAGGCGGATCTTCAGTGGGCAGGGGAGAAGCCGCCTGCTGGTTGACTGGCGCTGGCGGCGGGTTAGGGTTCTGGGTAGTATTCCAAATCCGTAAGCGAGAAACTTTTCCCGTATCACCAGTCGCTGGACCAGGGGCGGGAGTTCCCGCGTCAGATGTCTGAGCGG
>MIQA02005046.1:0-16594 GCA_001887855.2 Sclerospora graminicola | reverse complement strand
CAGCTGGTTCGGTCTTCTCTTCGTCTTCCTCGAAGATCTTCGGTTTAGGTTTCACATATTTTTTAGGTGTATCACAATGATCCGCCCCCATGTTTTCTCTGTCTTTTTCCATTATCTACTTATGCATAGGATCGAGGTTAGCACCTCGATCCTTTCCCGGGTTATAGTTAGCTTTACTATAACCCAGATCGGCCCCGATCATGGCCATGTGAGGAGTTGTTTCAACTTTAATTTCGACCTGGCACTCCACAAGACCAGGCCGACCATCGCTTCCTTTAGATATGGACAGCATCGGAGGCGATACGCCTTCCTCCAATACACCCGAAAAAGTTTCCTCCACTTTGATTTTCACATTTTTTTCATCATCAAAGGAATCACGGTGATATCCTGAGTCACCAAATGATCCGGGCACATGCACCATTGTGGTGGAGCCGATTTCCAAATCCATGACCGAAGTCGTGGGTGGAATCCGGATACCCACTGGCCCGGACGACCAACTATCGGAGGGGGGTACTCCGTTGATCCTGATCACCATCAGAATCGGATGAATCACCACAATGGTGGCTGATCCGATCCTCCCGTTCATCTGACCGGCCATCATGTGCGATAGAATCCATACTTAACTTCATCTCACCTTGTGTACCCATTGATCGGGGGTGGTTACACTCACTCAGGTGGACTCGGTGACGAAAACGATGATCTTGATCACGTCGGAGGGGATGACCTTCTCGAGACGGGGGTGTCCTCAGGTGGAAATCTTCACCGGAGAACGAGTCAGGGTCGATACTTAACTTCAGTATCTAGGCACAGATCGGGAAACTTCGTCCGATCAGACCAGCCAATTTAAGAGCGAGAGACTACGAGAGACCAAGAAAACGCGATCAAACCACGATCTTCCACAGTATCCACAAACGTTATCTCCACAAAACCTTTCCAATAATAAACGTGTTCCAAACACGTGCGCGTTGAGGGTGAGGTTTGGTAACCTAAACAAAACCCGTCGGGGGTCTTCCGGTAAGCCATAATGCGTCTAAGCGCGTCTTAACCGGGAAATAAGTTGAGCAAGAGGGGACTAGTTAACCCTGTGCTCCAAATGACCGCAACACGTGGCGGAGCGACTCTTTGCTTAGGGGGAAAATCAAAACCTGTTATTATATATGCAATGTCCTATACCTAGTGTACCATACACCAACTCATGCCTGATTTATACTTCAACCCTGTTCACTTCGTCGAACGGTTGCATAGCACCACCTTACCCATCCTGGCTGCACCTTCAAGCTGATCTGTACCACTTCTGCCCTGATCACGGCTGAACTTCTATAACGATCTTCAACCATCCCGATCTTTCGCTAAACAACTTGGAAAACACTTGAGATCTGCCCTTCTGACACTTGTTCACTTCATATCCAGCCCGACTTAACTGAGAACTTCTCCTGCCTTCGCGTCTGGACGCCGGTTTGAGGCTGATAAGCCCCAATCATGATCTGCAAAGCTATCAGCCGAGTGATCGGGCAATGATCAGGGCGATCAGCCCTTGATCACTTCAGAAACTCTCTGGGTCACCATCACAACGACTTTATTCGCCCGCTCATCCATACTCCTGACCTCTATCCCCTATCGGGGTAACCATATCACATCGATTTCAGCCGATCGGGCCTGATCGGGCCTTCTCACGTCATCCCTGGACAGATCCATCGGTTATCATCACTTGCCTTGACTTGACATCACTCGCGCGATTCGCCATTCCACATGCCCCATCCCATTCCACATCTGATCTTCGTATTTTGGGGTATAATCGGTTGGCTTGGCCGATCGGGCCGGAACTTCGCATCAAATTCACCTTCAACATCTGCACTGTTCGTAATTCGGCCCGATAACCGTCTCTGACGTGCCACGTCACCGTTGCTGTAGTATCTTAACTTGTCTCTGCCGATCTTGTCGTACATCCACGTGAACTCCACTTACTAAACGTTATCTCGATCGCGATCGTGATCTTCGCTGTTCTGTTGGTATTTGGGACCGGGCGTAGTAACTGTGCTTGGCTCATTCCTTCATATCACGAGCACCCGTTGTCCACTACCTTTCGTTGTATGCTCGATCAGCCTTTCCCACCCATCAACTGTCTCACGTTGATGGGTGTTCCATCGTCATCAATCAACGGCCATGTGTGGTCCACCTCATTCTTAACATTTTTCTGATCGCTTTACCACACCAGTACGTCCCTGGAATCCAGAAAGGGGTCACCGGTAGGATCAGACACAAGTGTCTTTAAAGAGGCATTACAGAATTATGGGGCGTTTGGTAAACGCCATACCATAAACGATCTAAGCGCCGAATATGTCGTTGAAAGGGGTGGTGTCTTCCGCGTCTGCGTTGCCGGTGCGCGGTAGGAAAGACAACCGCAAGCTCCACCACAAGGCGTGGTAGGAGGGGCGCCAACAGTAGGGGAGCCGGCAGGATATTCGGGGGGTGTCAATATACCCAAATTATCTATATAAATTTTTTCAGGGAAGGAGCTATACCCAGACCTGGGCTTTGGCTTTAAACAATCGGCCTAACTCTTTATCGAAGCGATAGAGGTAGCAGAGGTAGAATCCGGTTTCATATGGACGGACCGGTAAAAGGTGAAAAAGTTGAGTGAGCATCGAGAGGGAGTTGCCGCCAGTTACTTTCAAGCAAATGAAGGTACTTGGTGGCAGATCGCGCAGACGCTGTATTTCGTCCTGGACCAGATGCTCAATGCATTTATGGTGACGATAACATATCATCAAGCGGTGATGCTTTTCGCCGCAAAAAGGACACAAGACGCCCCTGGCACTTTCTTTATCTTGTGACCCTCGCGCGAGAGAGTGGCTCGAATGCGCAGCTTATCGTAGAAAATATCGTGAAAAGTATGCAGCCCTAAGGCTCAAATTGGCACTTCTTGTACGATATAACCCATATCGTAAGGATTACTTGCAACACGCGCAAGAGTTGATTGCCTGGGAGCCGGATATTGACGAAGAGGGTCAAAGAACGAAAAGACCCGAAAGATTTGGAGTAAATGCGTTCGTCGAAGGAAAAATTAAGAAGAGTTGCTACGGATGTGGGTCGGAAGGGCATATCAGACGCGAGTGACCGCAACAGAACAAACAAAACAGGTGGTGAAACAGAGGAAAGACGAACGATGGAGGGGCAGAACATCGATACGTTTTGGCTACCACTGAAAGGGACAGTGAAGAGAAAATGGCGTCAAAAGAACGCACAATTTTTGACAAAAATCTATGGATTATTGATAGCGAGACCAGCCGGCACGACGTATGCGACAAAAACCTTCTGGAAGATGCAGTAACAAGCAGTGAGGATGAGTGTTTAACTCTTCCGGACGGTGGAACGCTACATGTGGAAAAAAATGGCGGAGTAACCCTGAGTAGTGTCTCAAATGAGGTTGCATGCATCGTGCTGACCGATGTGCATTTTGCGCCAAACATGGCTAAGAATTTAATCTCGCTTGGTTGCCTGCGCAAGAAAGGGTGCGTATAAAAGACAATGGCACGAAAATGCAGATGATGTTACGCAATCAAGTTTTATTCCAAGTGGAGGTTTATGGGTCCGTTTTTGTTGCCAACTTGAGGGCAGAACGGCCAAAGGAGGTGACCAAAACTTTGCAAAGACGGTGATGAATGTGTCGGACCAAGGAGCACATGATGACGTGCAAGAAGGCACGCTACATCACTTCCATGCACGTCTGGGGCATTTGGCATATGACTCGGTCGAAATGCCTACCAAAAACCCCACATCTGCGATAAAGATCACCGACTTTTGGCAACCGAACTGTCTCACTTGCGCCGAAGGAAAAGCGGCCAAGTCGAGGCAGTCAAAGGTTGACAGTGGGAGGAACTCCCCAATCGATAGAGTCGGTGCAAGGATTTGCAGTGACCTCAAGGGTCCTATCACTCCACGCGACCGACGAGGAAACCGTTTCCTGGGTGTTTTCGTTGACCGCTTCTTGTATTATGTGCGTATTTTCGCTGCCCGATCAAAAGATCGAGCAGCGAATATGTGTGGGTATTTTCTCGTGCGGTTGGAAAATGAATTCTACTGCATATTTCACGTCCTACGAACGGGCGGTGGTGGCGAATACAGAAATGTAGATCTCTTCCGTAAACAAACTGGGGCACGACGACAAATTACCGAGGCCGGTAATCCAGCCTCGAACGGCAAGGCGGAGCGCATAAACCGAACCATCTTCAATATGGTTCGGTGCATGATCTTCGTCTCCAAGGTACCTCTTGTGTTATGATCGGAAGCGGTTGAGTATCCCACCGACATACTCAACCGCAGTCCGACGAGGTAGAACCTCGGAAGAGTATCGCCTATACAAATGCATAAAAATAAACCGACAAGTGTAAGCGACGTCGTCGTTTCGGATCACCCTGAATGGATTGGCGGGATCCGAGCAAGAAATCCCTCGGAAAACACGCCCAAAGGGCCCTTATATTAGAGGAAAACAACGAGACCAAAGAGTATAAGGTGTTGCTCCTGAAGGACCGGGTTGTGTAACCACGACCCGACACGTGAGCCAAATTGAGACGCTCACCAAGAATGTGAGCAGAAAAATATCTCAAACCCTGGAATGTGAAGAAGAGGTTAGGTTGGATAACCGTGCTCAAGAAAGAGCAAATCGTTGAGAATCGAATGGAGCTTCCAGAAAAATGAGAAGAAAGCACCGGGTAAGGGCGAACCAAGGAAGTCCGGAAGGAAGGTTACGAAGACTGCGGCCTCGAAAAAGGGAAGCAGAAGCAGAAGAAAGTCAAGGGCAGCAGAAATTCAATCGGGGAAATATAAAAAAAACATGGAACAAGTGAAGTGAATTTTAAAGACACACCAGACAATGTTCCCCCGGAAAACGTAAAAATGTGCTTTTCGCTTTCGCAGTGGTGGATTTGAAAAATCCTGGTTTCAAATAACGCATCGGTGCCTGATCCGACGAGCTATCGGCAGGCAGACGAAGGTCGAAATTCGAATCAATGGAGAAGGGCTGAAGAAGAAGAACTGAAGTCCCTGGAAGTAGTTGGGACGTCGGAACTAGACCGAAGAACCGAGAAGAAGAACCCACTACCTTCAAAGTGGGTTTACAAGACGAAACGTAAGGCAGATGGAACGATCGAACGCTATAAAGCGCGGCTAGTTGCCAAAGTTGACAGGCAAGTGTTTGAAGAAGATTATCTCATGGCGTTTTCTACGGTGATGGATATAAATAACTTGAAGATCATTCTGTTGATGTCCCAAATATGGAACGTGCCTGCCCGACACAGAGACGCCCGAGCGCTTATTCAAGGGCGCAAACGGAAGATGGTACAAGATATATTTGAAAATTACTTCATGGCATTTGAGTAACGAGCGAACAATTTGAAAACTATGGTGTTGTTTCGAAAAATGATTTGGTCCTAAAATTAAAGTGGAATTAGTATGGGCTCAAGCAGGCAGGAAGGCTCTGGTACGAGCTCCTGCAGAAGACTATGCTGGAAATGGGTTTCCGCCAGTGACTGACTGATACCTGTGTTTTCGTGCATATGGATTCAGCAGGTACAGTGTCGGCAGGACTGGTGACGGAAAACAGTGAAGATTTAGTGAAAAAAATCAAAGATATGGCGGTCCTAGAATTAAGGACCTTGGAAAGGTCGAAATGTTCCTGGGCATGAGGGTTGGAGGAGGCCCGAGCGGAGGGTACCTAATAGACCAAGAGGCAACCATAAATGAAATGTTGAGTAAGCATGGTCTGGCGGACGTTATCAACATAAGGGCACCGATTGCAGAAGGAGACTTTCGAGAGCCCGTTCTTGGTCGCAAAATCAAGTGGGAAAACGCCCGTAGTAGTACTTGTCCGAGATGGATCCAAATTTGGACGGACAATTGCCTGAATTTTCTGCAGAAGGTGGACCTACGATTAAAAAATTTAAATCCTTTCTAGGGAGTTTGTTGTCGGTGGCTAGATGAACACGTCCGGATATCTCTTTCGCGGTGCATCGTGTGACTAGACGCACACACGCACCTACATTACTGGAATTCAAGATGGGTAAAATAATCGTGCGGTACCGCAAGGGTACAAAGAAACTGAAATTGATTCTAAACATGATGATGACTTGCCGATGCCGCCTCGCATCACAAGCTATACCGATGCTGATTTTGCAGCGGACAATTTGGACAGAAAGAGCGCCAGCTTTGTGGTGCTTTACGTTAATGACATTGTGGTCGGGTGGAGTTGCAAGAAGCAGGCTTCTGTCACGCTGTCCACCGACGAGGCCAAATTTGTCGCTGCAGCAGTTGGAGACAGGGAGGCGCTCGGCATGACAGAATTACTCGAACAGATTGGGATGAAGACGAAAGCGCCGATTGTTCTTAAAATTAACAATCAGGAAGCCACCAAGCAGCGCCAAAACGAAGCTAGTGCTGCCAGCGCAAAGCACGTCGACATAAAGCTAAAGTTTTAAAGGAGTACGCAAAAAGGGGCACAGTGTTACCAGAGCATGTCGCGAGTCAAGACATGGTAGCAGGTTTATCGACGGAATACTTTGAGTGCACAAGGGTGGGGGAGTTACGAAACAAGATTGGATCTAGTTGAAGGTCAAGTTACGAATAGATGCTGGTTGCACTACCTTATTTTGATGTATGGATAATTTTACGAATTGAATGCATGCACATGAACTCCCGGTGTCTTGGGAGAAATGTTGCAATTTCAATGGTGTTTTGTGATGATTGGCAAAATGGAATGTCCGGCTAAGAAAAGCTACGGTGAATTTTGTGCATAACAAATTTCAAGTTTCAAGTTATTAAATTTTAGTTTTAAGCGACTCGTCAGCGCGGCGCGAAATACGGCACTCTCTCGTCGCATTTTCTGTTTGTACTTGCACACCGAACGTGTCTGCGCACCCCTGAGCACTAATCGATTTAGGCGCTCGAACTTATTAAGGGCATATTTTCGAACACTTGCTTCGTTAAAGCTACCAGATGCTGATTACTGGCGTAAGCATCGATGCTGCCACCTGATGTCAGCGGATTTTTGGCACCCATGTCCACGTCTCCACGTCACAAGCTTAAATTATTTTGTCGCGAGAACGATGTCAAGCTGTTCCACTTTATGCGATACGATGTTTACGGTGCTCCATTCTATCCTTTGAAAATTAATGACGTTAGAAACATAAGGAAATGAAGGAGTAAGGACTTTTCATTTTAAACCCGATGTGCTCCTCTCTAAATGAAGGGCCACGAAACCATTCTCATACTTGTACTCATTTCGAGGACGTATGGAGTGGGGCTTTGTAGTACCTAGCATTGGCCATATGACACTGCAAACATCACAGTAAAACGTGTAATACCCCTAATGAGCAGTCTCATGTATGTACAGTTATACAATAAGTGGTTGAGCAATGTAAATTTTCTAGATCATTGCGTACATGGGATGTATGAGAGCTGGATTCTTACAATGGACGTAAATATGTGAGCGTGGGAACTGGGATACTTATGTCGGTGGCTATACAATGTGTAATCCTGACAAACACATACAATGGGGATCTTCGGCTATGTGTGGATATTTTTTTTCTGGGAATCCAAGTCTAATATTCTTAATCACATTTGGCGGTATACTACCGTTGAGGAATTAGCAGCAATGAGCCCACCGTCCATAATTATACAGAAAATCATCGCTCGAGACCCGACATATGAAGATCGGGACGTTATGGAAGGGACTAAGACATTGGGGGCACAGACTATAGGCAGTGCAAAGGGGTTAATGAAGGATTCGCAAAGAAAGGAGTTATCTTACCACGAGGACTCTATGGATGTGGTAAAACATCCACAACTGTATCATTGGTAACGGCATTTGGAGAAACCTACCCCGACGAGCTTGTCGCCATAGTTTCAGAAACTATCGCCACCATTAATGAAGAAAAATATTGTCATCGAAGATCATAACTGTTAAAGCCAGAGACACCATGGTGGAGATGGAAGATTGCAGAAAACGCTTCATCAGTGAAATGATAAAGTGGAAGGAGACGTTTAAGGAATGAAGGCTGGAATCGGCATAGCTGTGCGGGTTTTTAAAGCGGAAGTTGAACAATGTGTGGAGCAAGGCCAGGGTAATATTGACCACATTATCTCAAATAAGTAGAACCGAATATCGTGCTTTACAGTATTACCTCATCATAAATGATAAAGCGGCGCAAACATGCGAGTTAGCGCTAATGCAAGCCCTACGCTCTGCAACAAAAGTGATGGTGGTCATCGGTGATCCTTATCAATTTTATGCATATACTCCCTTGGATATCTTACACTTTGACGGTTCGGCGCCATAAACAGACCTGGTTGATATTACACACTTTTGAACATTACATAGAACAGAGGCAAGAGGCACCAGCATTTCATTGAATCACTATGGCAGCAGAATTTCGGAGTCAACCCAAGATTACAGCCTTCTTACAAACGTTCTACCCGTAAGAGATAGTAGATCGAACAGCTCCAACAGATGATTATTTGAAAGAAATAGTATTGGCCCCTGCAGTATGTGCAGAATGGAGATAATTCCAAGACGAACGGAAGAACATGTCTTAGGATCAGAACATGATGTATGCATTATAACTCATGCTGATTTTGTTATGTGGGAGTGCTAAAAATTCTCATACAAGTGAACTACATAATGTGATCGATGTGGCTTATACATTGAAGATAATTCGACGAAATATATTGCCTTAGGTTTGGATATTAAAGAGATGGCAAAATTGAAGACTCGTAGACTGTTGATAATCTCACCCTATTAGAGGCCAGTTGATGACATTCGATGTTTACAAGCTGAGAGGAAGTGATATGGACAAACTGGTGATTAATTTATCCACCACTGATTTTAGTCAGGGCCATTACACTAGCGTCCATGGTTCGAACTCGGTCATTGGGATATGCAGGATTACACTGTCTGACCATCAGTATCATTGAGTTGGTCGAAACATTACCTGTTCAATTGTGGTGTAGTCGCTCTCGGAAATTTCTTCCGAGGTACGAACACCCACGGGGGGGGGGCAGGTGATTGACTGTCGGAGGGGGTACTCCGTTCATCCGGGGTCTTGGTCCGAACCAGCATCAAGCTGGCTGGACCGGTCACTTCCATCACCTTGGCTGTGACGACTGGGATGGTCCATCTTGTATAAAGTTCACCTTGTGTACCCGTCAGCACTGACGGTTACGCTCTCTTGGTGGACTCTAGGTCGAAAAGTAAAAAGCCGGTTTAATAGATGGACGAGGGTAGAACTAGGGTTGCTCCTTGGCGACAGTCCTCACCGGGTTGCGTACTGGCGTTATACTTGAGTTTAGTATACCGCAAATGCTGGACCGAGATTAATCGATCGGCCAGCTTAATCAAAGATAACAAAGGGGTTACTCCAATCTTATGTGTAGCCAGAAGATTCCAACAATATTCCAAGATCTTCCAAAGTAAGCCAAAACTTCACCACACTTTCCAATAGAACTAAACCGTGTTCCAAAAACGGCCGACTTGAATGAGTATAGGTTTCACAGCGACTCCCGGTCAAGGTACTTCCGGTGGGATCCTTTCAACCTTTCCCGGGCAAACCAATAACAGCTAGAGGGGACCTTGTTAACCCTCTGCAGTGATCCAATAGCGACTTGTGTCTTTGAAAGAGAAACGCATACTGATATTTATCCTTGGATCCAATATAAACCTATGATGTACCCTACCCAAAATAGCCTGACTAGCTTGACCTGGACGGTTATGTACCTAACCCGAAATAGCGTGACCAGCTCAACTTGACGTCTTGTGTACTGTACACCAAATAGCATGACCAGCTTGAATGGTTATACATCTCGGCTTGGACGGTACCTGGCCACCGTCTCCAATTCTTTCTTCATGGCCCCTCACTAATCTTCGGTGTTCCGTCCGGCTACTACAGGGACATGACCACCCTGGAGCCTCTTATCTGTCTTGACCAATCTGTCCCTTGACCACCTATGGTCACCATCAACTGTCATTTAGCCCAACTCGATCCTGGTGGTCAACTTCTGGTTGGCCTGACCCACAGCATCCGGATCACCTCATTTAACCTGTTTCCATGCCCGTGTACTGGTCCGGCGCCTGCGAGTATTCTCGAATACCTCCGGCAGCCGCTATCCGATTTCTGTTAGTAGCCGATCGGGACAGCTAGCTTGAATTAACAGTTCCACCTATCAGGTTAGTGGATTTACCCTTCATCAGTCCGTTATCCAATTCTGGGAAAACTTCACCACAGCCGCCCCTGAGCCGTCTCGGAACCGCACAACGGTTGAGGCACGCTCTCTCACTACGTATTTTCTTGCACAATTCAACGCTTACTTATCTGGTCACAACGAACGAAACATGGACTCACTGCCGACCCGTCCCCCAAGACCAGCTAGACAACCTGTAGGTTGTCTAAGTGCGCGATCCTCAAGTCTCGGACGCCGTCTAGGGTAGCCGGAGATAGCTAATCTGAATGGTCAGATCACTGCTTTAGGTAGCTGCCCTGGAAAAAGCGAAGACCGAGCTGTCGTTAGCTGCGAAACTGACAAACCGGCGAACAGATGAGACCAGTACTTGGGAACCGTTCGCTGTCATAGGTTCCCAGGGACGCATTGCTCAATTGAAGAACGAGGTAACTGACCTTGTTAGGGAGAGGGACAGGTACAAGTTGCTGTCTGATTCCATCGACTCCCTTCGCATCCTACACCAGTAGGCAGTATCCACCTCGGAGTCCCAACGTAAGTTCAACCACTTTTGACCTGGTCTGCTTCCTCAGCTGCTTACTCTGCATGTACCTTGCAGGAAACCACGTCTTGTACCTCCGCACCTTACTGGTCAAGTTTTCCCATGCTTCCCGAGAAATGGTCAAGTGATACGAGCAGTATGTCCGCATCTCTCAGCAATTGGAAATATCGCGAGTGGGCATAGGTAAGCTAAGAAGATTCAGGGTCCACGTCTCGCGGAAGCTAGAGAGGCGCCAGAAACATTTTAAACAGTTGACATATGAGATTCCTCAATTCCAAGCCCAAATCCAAGAATATCAGGAAGTGTATACCGAGGCGCAACGAAACGTGGATAAATCCAAGGAGGTAGTCTCCGACCTCCTAGACCAGCGAACGGATTCCTTGTCTGCGGTACAGGCTTCCCGGGACCGGCTGGCAGAAGCGAGGGCCAGAGTGGCGCATCCGATGCATTGATTGCGCTTATTTTGGGGAGGGATTGATATTTT
Source organism: Sclerospora graminicola (assembly GCA_001887855.2). NCBI lineage: Eukaryota > Oomycota > Peronosporomycetes > Peronosporales > Peronosporaceae > Sclerospora > Sclerospora graminicola. The sequence goes on along the minus strand of MIQA02005046.1, from coordinate 5,342 downwards.
TTGCATTTCGTTTGTTTTTAGAATTCACGTGGCGTTACGTTTTACTCATAAATGAAGGAAGCCAAAGTGGAAGTTCCAGATACGACTGTAAATATCCTCGCGGAACAATTGAAAAAAACTATAAGGGCGTGTGGATATAATGGAGGAGGAGCGATCGAAAGCGTCCACCTCGAGCACGTCGGCTGGGTCCGGAAGGGCAAATACATTGTCGCCTAGCGCGCTGAAAGGAAACGTGTTTCATGACGCCCTGAAGAATTATATCGGATGACGCTTATTGATTTTAATGGAGAAGACAGTATTGGGCGTGATAGGGTGTTTCGTACAGGTGCGTGGCACCAAGCTATGCCACAGGCTCACCAAGCAATGGAGGAAGGTGCGATGCCACCTCAACAACACTTTATGAACCGTTTTGCTACGCTTGGGGGAGCTAAAATCACTAGTTTGACAATCAACATTTTTTTAGGCGTGGAAATCTATCCCGGTTTGGGCTCTGGATTAAAGCAATGGGTTTATCTTTTATATTTTTAATAGAAGCCATTGAAATTGCTGAGTTATCATCCGGTTTCGCATGGACAAAACGATTCAAAGTGAACAAACTTGGAGATCATTTTGAGGGCGTGGCGCTGAATTATTTTTAGGCAAATATTTCGTTTTGGTGTCAAATCACCCAGCAACTTTGTTTTATACTGGATCAGATGTTGGGTGCTTTTAAGGTGAATACAACCCACCACCAAGCAGTACTGATGTTCGCTGCTGAAAAAGACCCGAGAAGATCGTGGATAAAACTTTTTCTTTACCTGGTTGCTCTGGCCCGAGAAAGCGAGTCGAACGATCAGTTAATTGTTGAGAAATATCGTCAAATTCGCAGCTCCTAAGCTAAAGATTGCGCTGCAAGTTAGGTTTAACCCGCAACGCATAGATTATATCCTGATGTGATAAAACGGCAAACCGAATTAGCTGCCCTGAGTCAGCCACGATGGCTGCGAAGGGAATACGGAGAACTCAGTGGTGCCGAACCGGCACATGGACGTGGATGAAAGTGGAATGAAGGCAAGAATATACGAAGAAACAGGGACTGTGGCAGCGAAGTTGGACCAAGTTTCAGTCTTGCTGGGTCAGGTCAGCCAAGCTGTCCGGGATAGACCGACGGAATCGAGCTGTTCGATAAAGGCGGCCGATGATGTGTGCAGGCAATCAGAGGACGTATGTGAGGCTCCAGGGACGTTAGATCCCTGTTGTATCCGGGTGGGGCATCGTTAACCAATAGTGTAATCAAGAGGAAGATGTTGAAGACACACGAGCAACCGTCCAGGTCAACCGCTATATTTTGGGTAAGGTACACGGACCACCGTTCAGGTTGGCCGGTACAGTCCGTCATAGGTTTGTATTGGATTTAGGGATAAAATCAGTTTATACTTTCTCCTTCTAAGACACAAGTCAGTATTGGTTTACAGTAGAGAGTTAACAAGGCCCCCTCTAGTTGTCATTGGTTTGCCCGGGGAAGGTTACAAGGAACCCACCGGAAGTCCCCTCGTTTAGACAGTATACTCACTCAAGTCGCCCGTGTTTGGAACACGAAAAGTTATATTGGAAAAGAAGGCAAAGTTTGGATTACTGTGGAAGATTGGAGTATTGTCGTCTACACATAATGTAGAAACTCCCTTATTGTCTCTACATATAACGACGGAAAAATCCGCCCAAATTTGCGTAGTGTTTTACATACAATCAAAAAAGATCCGAAAAAGACAAAAATATCCGCCCCCGCAATGATTGGTTGACAGATTTCTTGAAGTAATGATATAAAACAAATTCAGAGCGTTGTAATTTATTGGCTGAAATGTGGTGGCATGTGACTCCATTTGTCATTCGGAGTATGACACCATTGATCTTACCCGTAATTTTACGGCCCCATGCCGAGTATATGCCCACTTCTTTAGCTGTCACGATAGCCGCCTTGTTTACCCTCGAGACGGGACAGCCCCGTGTCTCTCACTGTCTCGTGAAGCTTCCTTTAGCGATGGCATGTCGTCTCGCTCCCCCCGCCAAGGCGAGTACGTTCATGTTTACGCTCGAGACGAATCGCGAGCCGCTTGAACTTGTCAAGTTTTTCGAAGAGATGCTTCATCAACCTGGGTATACCCCTGAATGGGCCCAACAAGTGGTAGCAGGTGGCTCGACACGAATGTCCTGATTTTCAGTATTATATTGGCGTTAACGTCACGATTCTCGGGTCGAAAAATGCAGGCCGCTATGGATCGAATCGATTGAGCTCGAAGCGCTCTGGCTCATCTCGAACGAGCTTGTGGAACATTTGAAAGACGCGGAAAGGGAGGAGGAAGCCAAGGAAAGTGATGGCACGTCCATATTGGACGTCTAATATCAAGAACATATCCCAATAGCCGTCGGGATCCTAATATACTTGGTGAATTAACTACGTGCTTCTTTAATCGAGGCATGTACTACCAATGGGATGATAGGGAAGGCAAGATGTACGATTTGATTTTTGACACGATGGGAAGACGTTCGCTTGTCTGGTTCGTTCTTGATGGTTTCAGTCAAAACGAAATGAAGGTAAAGCATTTGGATTGTATGTATAGGATGCTGGCAACGTCAGGTCAGCTAACAGTGAAGGGTGAAGCAGCGTTGGTTAATGAGAGATGTATTGTACCGTACTGGAAGCAGAATGATCTGTTTAATTTTGGTCTCAAGCACATGCAGATGCGGGAAAGCGACGTCAGTGCTCGCTTCTATGTGTCCGGAGGAAGCTTCAGAGAGTTTCTCGATGATAATGCCAAGACCACTGTGAAGGCAGTGATTTCTTGTATTAGGGAGCCAAAACATGCGGAATATCTGCTAAAATGGATTGAACTTGGCTTCAAAAAGCAGATTAACTGCATCCAAATGCGAGGTGTGGAGGATCGCAACAATGCAGCGCACTACATGGATTTACTTAAATGGACCAGCAGTGTGACGTCGAAATTCGTGTTGAACAAACTGGCACAAATGATGGAACCTAACTTTTTTGAAGTGCGCATCGTCAAGGCGAATTTAATGACACGAAATCGAGATTTAGACTATATTTTTTAGCAATTTTAAATCATCCTTTGTCCTTTCTCCTGATTCTGTCGTCCGTCTTCCTCTGGGTGGGCAAAACCAGTTCCGCGATCGGGGCATAGTCTCGGCCAATACGTTCAGCCGGATCCGGCGACGGCCGGCTCCGCGTCAATATTTTAGAAGGGGTCCGGTACTCGGGTTTAGCTTAGCCACCATCGACGTCTGGTCCTCTTCTAATTCTTCCTCTTCGCTGACCAGATCGGTGTTGCCTGAAAAGCCAGGTTTTGCCACTCAATATAGCGTCTTGAGCCAATAGTGACATAGCCCGGCCGGCGGGGCACCTTGTCCTCGGCCAGCCACATTCCAATAATCACGTCTTCATGCAAGGTGAGGGGCTTTTCAGAGATGTTGGTCACGCTTATAGAGTTGAGATGACCACCTCCTTTTACAAACGAGGGTACCCAGCACTCGCCCCTTGTCAGCCATAACTTACTCCGCCTGTCGTGTGGTCGTAACATTACTTCCACCGCTTTTCCAACTGGCACCGTTACAAACTGACCTAGCTTGAGGAACTGGACATGGGCGCCATATAAGGGCCGCCGGCCGGCCAGCTGGATCTGTACCTCGTCCGGCAACGTCAATGTTCCATGCGATAAGTCCAGCCGTATGCCGGCCGGGACCATAAAGTCCATGCCCAAAATTGCATCCTGCCCGGCCAGCTTGCCTACCCAGGCGGTAATGTAATATACCAAAGACCCAGTTAACGTAATCTTAACTTTTGTCCTTCCCTGGGTCATGTATGAACTTTCTCCAATGCCGATACATTCCTGCCGCTTCGTCTCGTCTATCTCACACCCCACCTTACGAGCAAAGGTGGTGTCTACGATAGACACTTCCGCGCCAGAGTCGAACAGCATGGTAGCCTTCTGGTTATTGATTTTTCCATCCGCCTTGGCCTGCTTGAACCATTTATCCGGCGAATGATATTTCCAATAACCTCGCGACTCGCCAGGTAACAGGTTCAATTCCATACGCACTTCAGACCGGGAATACTCATCCGTCCGTATACTGCTCACCAGGAAGGGGTCAGCCGTGCCGGCCGGGGACCGGATGGCGTAATCGTCAAACTTACATGTATTGTCGGTTATCCTTTGCTTTGCTTCTTGATTATCCTCTTTACCGACATATGCATAGATACTAACACCAGACCGCTCGGCTCGAACCAGATTCCAACCTGGTGAGCGATCTAGTTTAACATCTTTTCCGCTCCGGGCGGCAGCATTCCAGCATGCTTGGTCGGGACGTACCACTTCTTCAACAGGTTGTAGAATTCTTCAATTGGACACAGTCCCGCCTCATGCACCTCCCCGCAAGTCCTACACGTAAACAGGCAGTGTTCCGCCGGGTGTCCCTTCCTCTCGCACTTCTTGCACGTCAGCCGCTTCCAACAGCTCCGGTCGTCATGCTTGATGGACCCACAGTGGGTGCACTTGCGCCTGCGGTAATCCTGGTCAGTTCGATCCGGAAAACCCTTCGGCTGACCGGACCCGGCTGGCAGCCTGGACGGCTGACTGGCTTCTGCCGAGAAAAGGTACCGATACTGTTCCTCCTCAGACTCGCCCCCAGATCGCTGATACTCCTCTTCCGAGCTGGTCGCGTCTGACTCTCGGGCGACCATGCGGACGGCTCGGGCCGTCCTGGTAGATGGCGGGCGGCCTCCTTGATCCGCGTTAAATCGGGACTTGAAACGGCCGGTTCCAACTGCCGCCTTGGGGCCTCGCTTCTTCGCTCTTAGGTAGGTGCGCAGCGTCAATTCCAGCTCCGTGGTGTTCTTCAATCGCAGTAACGCCAGCTGGTCTGCCAGCTCCCGATCGTCCAACGCGCTGATGAAGTGTTCCACATGTTCACGAGCGGCTTCCGACCGGCTGGCATCTTTTTTAACGGGGATATCCGCCCTCATGCCAGCGACATTTAAGCGATGGAGATACTCCAGGGGGGTCTCATCCGCCCGCTTCTTGGTGTGGAAATATTGACGCGCCGCCGATGTTCCAGATCCACAGTATTGTTCTCCGAACGCACCGGCCAATCCCCTCCAGTTTCCTCGGATTTCCCGGGTGAGCTTTTGGATCCAGTTTTTCGCTGGACCTTTCATCAAATCCCCAAAGATCAGGCATTTCTCATAGTCCGACGTCCGGTCTCTGAGAAATGCCGCCTACGTCTTGCTCAGCCATCCTCGGGCTTGGTCTTCGTCCGTGTCGCGTCCGATGAAGTCTTTTAGCTCGGACGTG
>MIQA02005045.1:0-10185 GCA_001887855.2 Sclerospora graminicola | reverse complement strand
TTGACGGGTCGGCGAGTGTAAAGAAGGGAGTAGGGGCCTATAGTGCTATTTTGTGGAAGTTGCCCGGGTGGAAAGTGGTCACTGCTGCTTCATATTTCACGCCTGGCATAACTGTGAACGAAGCAGAGTATCGAGGACTTTTACTTTGCCTAGATCTGCTGGCTGGCTGGACGCAGGGGTGGATCATCATATGTGGTGATTCCAATCTGGTGATCCGGCGAATCACTGGAGAAATAGACAACAAGGCCCCCCGTCTAGGACTTTTGAACGATCGGGTTATGTCCGCCCTGCAAAAATGGCCAGACCATGAATTGTTACATGTCAAACAGGGCTGGAATAAGAGTGCAGATCACCTGGCCGCAATGGCTACTAGTATGCGTGACCAAGTAGGGGTCACGGCTTCTGATCCAGGCTTGTTTATCAGATCTGGCAGAGATCAATCGGCTGCCCGAACTTATCCATCCGGCCATTATTGAGGAGGTAACCCGGGTGAACGCCGTCACCCGGTCGCAAAAGCGCCGTTCCCTGGTCGCTGGTTCACCGTCTCCAGAAGCAATGAGCGGAGGGATAGTGCAACAGTTGCGGGCAGAACGGATTCTCCAAGCGCAAGACGAAGACGATTGGATCGTGGATCTCAAAGCATACTAAAAAAGGGGAAGTTGAGAAACGAAGTGCCGAACAAGCTAAGGAATGCTTTAAGCTAGCCCCAGATTACGAAGTGGATGAGAATGGGTTGTTGTTGTTCTACCGAGATGCTGACCAGCCCGAAATCGAGAGGGATAAATCCGCCCGGCTGGTCGTACCGACTACTTTGCAAACGGATATCCTCCATCACTATCACGTGAGTTTGGAAGGGGGACATCAAGGCATCGACCGAACCTATCATAAAATCTAGGCACATTTCCTCTGGCGGGGTCTCTATCGCAGTGTGCAGGCTTATGTGGGAAGTTATCCGGATTGTGAAACAGGTAAGGGCCGGCCGACCATTAGAGGGTGGTCACCTAGAAATATATAGGCCACCTATCCTTTTCAAGTCATCGCGATGGACTATATCCCATCCTTACCTAAATCTCGAAACGGGTACACAGAGCTGTTGATCTGGACGGATTTGTTTACCGGGCTGGTCATAGCGAAGGCTTGTTCCACGCGTACCGCACAGCATGTTGCTCAAAGTTTCGAGGAATGTGTGTTTAGACGTTTCGGAGCAAGCGAGGTCATCCGGCTTGATAGGGAACTTGGATTTATGGCGGACGTATTTCGAGCCTTCAACAATATTCTGGGACAAAAACAGAGCGCGACCATGGCTTACCGCCCTCAAGCAAACGGGAAGGCCGAAAGAATGATCCAAACTCTGACTAGAGCCCTCAAGATGTATGTGGTGGAGGCGGATCAGAACGACCGGGATGGATACGCGGAGAGACTTGTTTTCGCCATCAATTCGTCGTATGATCGAGTAAGAGGAGACACCCCTTTCTATTTGGCTTATGGATGAAATACTCGATCCCCCTTGGAAGCTGTCATCCCAATAGGGTGTACCAGAAGCCGTGACAGGGACGCCCGTCGCTGGAGGATAGGGGTGCAACGTCATTATTCACTGGCACGGGAACAAGTAAACGAACGCCTCCGGCAAGCAATCCAGGACCGCGCCGACCGGAGCAATGACCAGGTCAAGGAGCATGGTATCGAGTCGGGTTCCCAGGTATGGTTTTCTTCCGGTTTAACTGAAGGTGAGCCATTGCGTTGGTTCTTGTCCTGTTGCTTGTTGGATTGTTTTAGTAGTGGATGATTCTGTTTATCCTCCCTTCTAGGATATCTTCGAACTGTGATCCACTGGTCCAATTGTTTCCGAGGTGACGATGTGATTACTAAACGTTCCTTCCCCACCTTCTGAGTCTTTGAATCTGATGAGGTGATTTCCTCTACCAGTTTTGCTTCCTTTTCAACCTGAGTAGGTTGATTCTCCGACTGTCTCTCCTTTAGAGGGTCCGAGCCTGCGGCTCAGGCCTCTTTTTGTTTAACTCGATTTCGTTCCATATGTTGACGTAATTGTTCCATGCTCTTAAACGTCGGTTTTATCAACTTGACATTTTTCGTATCCTCCGCGGTTACGATAAGGGTACCTTTAGCCAATAGTTCCTCTAAAGATGATTTACAGCTTCTGTGGTGTAGTCGCTGTCAGAAATTCCTTCTGAGATGCGAACTCCCACGGGGCCCAGATGACTGACCGCGGAGGGGGTACTCCGTCCATCCAGGTCTTGATCCGATCCGGCATCCAGCCGGCTGGATCGGTCACTTCCATCACCTTGGTCGAGACGACTTGGATGATCCATGTTCGAAAAGCTCACATTGTGTACCCGTCAGCACTGGAGGTTGCGCTTTCTTGATGGACCCTAGCGCGAAAAGTTAAAAGTTAGACGAGGGTTAGGACTAGGGGTAGCTCCAGGGCGGAAATCTTCACCGGGGAGCAGGATTGACAATATACTTGATGTTTGTATACTGCGAGGGCTGGACGAAGAATAATCGATAGGCCAGCTAAACCAATGATAATAAAGGGGTAAATGCAGTCGTGTACGTAATAGGGAATCCAAATGAAACTCCATAATCTACCACAGAAGGCCAAAACTTTACCACGCTTTACAATAGAGATATACCGTGTTCCAAACACGGGCGACTTGAGGTGAGTATACACGACGCAGCGACTCCCGGTCAGGGGACTTCCGGTGCGTTACTTTAACCTTCCCCGAGCAAACCAATAGCAGCAAGAGGGGACCTTGTTAGCCTTCTGTTGTGAACCAATGAAAGCGACCTGTGTCTAAGAAAGCGAAGCGTATACTGATTTTTATCCCTGTATCCAATACAACCTTTTGTGTAACCTACCCCAAATAGACCGGCTGGATAGTCATCTGTCCCACCTGAAATAGCCCAGTCAGATGCTCTTTGGTGTAATCTACACCAGAACCAGCCACCATTAGATTGGTCGATTAATATCGTTTAATCTGGCCGTACCTGCTGCCCGGAAGCCGGGTGGCCTAATTTCTGAGTCAACCCCACCTTCTTCATGGGTCTACATGACTTAGAAACGAGTCCGGCTCATTCGTCGGCGGTCAAACTTCCTCATCAAGGCTCCACAATTAAGTCCAACTCATCCACCCACGACAGTTCTTCGTAGTTTTTTCACTGCACCAGAAACTCTCTCTGGATCTGCCCAAGCCTGGTTTTCCGTCCGGTTCGAACATCCAAAATCTTCTCCACTTCGTACTCGTCCGGATCCAGCGGTTTGTCCCAGCTGTCTTCTGGCAGCAGGGCTTCGTCAAAGTCGAACCGATCGCTCTCCACTACCAGGCGTGTACTCGTGCGGTCCGGGAAGTGTTTCACCAACTTCAGCTTGGACACGTGCACTATCGGGAACACGTTGTAATCAGTGCCTGCCGTAACCAGCTTGACCGCGTGCTCCTCGACCGGCTCCGCCACTCGGAAAGGACCATGCCACCTATGGGCTAGCCTTCGCGCATAGCCTTCCTTGACTCGATACAGAAACAGTCCATCGGAGCAGTGGTCCAATCTATGTAGGTAACCAAGGCAGCTCTTTCTCAGACCAAACACTCGAAAACACAGGGCAAACAATCCCCAAAAAACCCCGAATAAATCACCGAAACGAGGGACAGTGGCAGGTAAACAAAAAATCCAAACCGACTGACTGGTTCAAGAATGCAAAGTTAATGAGAGAGTGACAACTTTACTGGAGGACATTAATGAGGCAGCTGGTGCAGTTCAGCTTTTCCCTTTTGCTCAAGGAGAACCCACATCAAATCAGTCAGATCTAACGGTGGATCAAGTGTTAAAAGACATGGGAATTTAGCGTGCTGCTACTCTGGCAACTGGTAATTGCTTAATTTATGCGATATGTCAAGTGTTAACTTCACAATCCTTTTTGGAAGGTTTTGACGAGAAGCTAGCGAAATTATCACAATTAATTAAGCGAGGATGTCAAATTAGGGCATTACTTGATTTTGAGGTCAAATTCACAGCTGGAATAAGGAAACAAACTCTTTTGAGATGAGGACGAGGTTATGAAAAGATATCTGCAGTTCAATTAAAGCGTGAATTTAAGAAGTATTTACAGGACTTTGCGACAAGTGGATCGGCCTTAACAGGTACAGTACCATCAACCGCCTGGGGCTGCAACAATGCACTTGTGTCTATCAGTACTCTTTTACAGAAACATATTATCGTTATTTGTCCCTCTGAGAATGGCTTGACTAAGTCATTTCGCGCCGGAAATCAGGGTTAAATATAACAAGACCTATGGGGCGAGTGGGGAATATCCGATATCATTGAGAGCGTGTAAAGAAAAGTTATGTCGTTATAAAGTGGAGCGGTGGTTGATCAACCTATGCCAATTATACTACATTTTAGCGACTCACAATATTCGGCATACATTCATGGTATAAGAATGAAGGACAACAGTACCAACTTTAGACAAGATATCGAGATGGAAGAATTTGATTCCTCCAGTGAGAAGGAGGATACCTACGAGGATGATAAAGTGGAGGACAATAGGGTTCCAGATAATTTATTGAAGGACAGTAGCAGCCCATGCCAACCAGAAGAGAGGGCAGACCCAGCGAGTGAATGTATAAAGTCTGAGAATCACATCACAACGTACTCTCAACATTCCCAATGGGATCACGAAGATTGGGAAGACATTTATGATGAGTTGATTTGTCGTTTACAAGGGCCTACAATTCATGACGATTTGAAGTGCGATATTGAGCAAATCATTTTGACTCATGATCCTAATATGACAGAAATTTTATACGTTTTGACGGAAACGGTCAGTATACTGTCATTTCCAGAACAAGCGTCTCTTTTAGACGCAAATTTGAATAACTTGGAGGAGCAAAATTGGTATATGCAAAAAAACCAAATACCAGAACCCATCCTCTATCAATGGTTTCATAAGGTTTGGCAGGAGAACAGACATTACGACTGATGGAAGATTCTTCTGGAAACTCAGAATTGGAAAACTCACAACAAGATCAGCAGAGCGATGAAGAGGAACCAGGACACGCAAAACGTTTATGCATAAGACCAGGCAGTAATCAGTGTACAGGGGGAGAAAGTCAGCCTAGTGATACTCCGATGGAGTACCACTCTGAGGCATGACCAGAATTAATTGATGACTTTAATGCAGATACAAGTTCATCAGACGTCTCGACAATATCAGCTGAAACATGCCAAGCAGCATGGGCAGAATATGATACGAAACCAAAAGTCGTGCGGTGTTGAAGGAAAGCACCAGTGGTACATAGATCATCTTGACGCGCTGCAAACATGGATATGTCAGTGATCACCGCGATGACTCTCTTCATGATGTGAGAGGTCTTAAATGAAGAAGACGAGCAGTTCGACTTGCTGACCGGTGGCATACAAAAAAATAAATCATGGAAAGTGAAGTTTAACTATGGATCATTTTTGAAAAGCAGGGAAGCATCGACTTTTTGCTGCATAATTTTGGCGCATAAATTCCGTTTGGAATGCGTTTCTGCGTCGAGCACGGCCCGCATATCGTTTTCATGAGTCCAAAGGCTACCTAGGATGTTTCACCGACATATTATTGGGTATTGGTATTGCCTTGCCTGCTTCTTCACCGTTATATATGGGGCTGTTTCTCGCATAATCACCACGTTCTTCAGTATAATGGTTCGAAACCTATTTCTCACGTTTTTACCCAGTTGAGAAGCGCCGCATGCTCTTGGGATTTCATGCGCAATAGGCCTTTTTAGATCCCTTTTTTGTCTATCTTCCAGTTTCTTACTTGCTTTGCGTTTTTGAAAAAAAGCAATTGTGAAGAAAAAGAACATGTGGATAATACTTCCACCGAACAACCCAGCTACAGTCGATAGATGCAATGGCACACGGCCGAGCTCTATGGAATCGTGAAATTAGAGCTCCCCCGTTGTGGCATGTAGAAAAGATTTGTGCCTGTTATGGCTGCCACCACATCCCATATCATAAAACCTCCGACCTACCACACCTACCGGGCCTCTACCAAATGGAATACCAGTAGTTAGTGGCTGAATATTTATTAATTCCTCCCTAACAATACCAGTAAACACATTTTAGCTTGTTTACTTTGATCTGGACGACATGTCAGATCGAAAAACTACATTTAGGTTAGACTGTACCGTAAAAGTCGGATCAAGTGGGGTATTTTTTTGTCCAAATCAAGTCAAAAACAATATTTTCGTTTTTTTAGGGTTGTGCGGTACCCATGACTTTCGCTCCATACGTAGTTACGTTCAAATCAACGTTTTGATGTGTGGGTGGAAGTGTCAACACGTGTTCCATTTGATCCGTATGTCCCACTTGATCCGACGTTACGGTACTGCGTAAGCGATCTGAAAAAGTTAAGAAGGAGTGGACCGGTGATCGCGCTACACGAAAAGGTGGTTTCATGGTGTTCGTGATTGGAGTGTAGCCAAGTACCGTTACTACGCCCGGTCCAATACATGGAACGCGATGATTGTTGTAAAGCGATAAAAAATGTTGAGAATAAGGTGGACCACACATGGCCGTTGATTGGTGACGATGGGACACCCATCAACATGAGACAGTTGATGGGTGGGAAAGGCCGATCGCATATACGACGAAAAGGTGGCGGACAACGGGTATTCGCGATGTGAAGAAATCAGCCAAGTACTGTTACTACGCCCAGTCCCAGACACTGATGGAACGGTGGAGATCACGATCGCGATCGTGATCACGTTTACTAAGTGGAGTTCCCGTGGATGTATAACGAGTTGGAAATACAGCAACTGGTGACATGACACATCAGGGACAGCCATCTAGTCGATCTGTGAACAGTGCAGCTGTTGAAGTTGATTATGACACGAAGTTTCGGCCCGATCGGCCGAGCCAACTGATTATGCCCCAAGATATGGAGATCAGATGTGGAATGGAATGGGGCATGTGGAATGGCGAGTCGTGTGAGTGATGTCAAGTCAAGGCAAGTGATGATGACCGGTGGATTTGCCCAGGAATGGCGTGAGAAGGCCCGATCAGGCCCGATCGGCTGAAATCGATGTGATACGGTTACCCCGACAGGGGATGGAGGTCAGAAGTATGGCCGAGCGGGCGAATAAAGTCGTTGTGATGGTGACCCAGAGAGTTTCCGAAGTGATCAAGGGCTGATCGCCCTGATCACTGCCTGATCACTCGGCTGATCGCTATGCCGATCGTGATCGGGGCTGATCAGCCTCAAACCGGCGTCCAGATGCGAAGGCAGGTGAAGTTCTCAGTTAAGCCGGGCTGGATATGAAGTGAACGAGTGTCAGAAGGGCAGGTCTCAAGTGGTTTCCAAGTTGTTTATCGAAGATCGGGATGGTTGAAGATCGTTATAGAAGTCCGCTCGTGATCAGGGCAGAAGTGGTACAGATCAGCTTGAAGGTGCAGCCAGAATGGGTAAGGTGGCACTGTACAACCGTGCAACGAAGTGAATAGGATCGAAGTACAGATCAGGCACGTGATTTGGTGTATGGTACACAGGCATAGGATTATTGCATATATAATAACAGATTTTGATTTTCCCCCTAAGCAAAGGGTCGCTCCGCCACGTGTTGCGGTCATTGGGAGCACAGGGTTGACTAGTCCCCTCTTGCTCAACTATTCCCCGGTTAAGACGCGCTTAGACGCATTTTGGCTTACCGGAAGACCCCCGACGGGTTTGTTTTAGGTGGTCAAACCTCACCGTCAACGCACACGTGATTGGAACACGTCAATAATATTGGAAAATGTTTTGTGGAGATAACGTTTGTGGATTACTGTGGAAGATCGTGGATTGATCGCGTTTTCTTGGTTTCGTTATATCTCTCTCTCATTGGCTGGCCTGATCAGACGCACTTTCCTGATCAGTGCCTAGATACTGAATAAGTGTCGACCCCAACCCGTTCTCCGGTGAAGATTTCCACCCGAGGACACCCCCCGTCTCGAGAAGGTCATCCCCTCCGACCTGATCAAGTTCATCGTTTTCGTCACCGAGTCCACCTAAGTGAGTGTAACCACCCCCGATCAACGGGTACACAAGGTGAGATGAAGTTGAACATAGATCCTGACGCGCATGACGACCGGCCAGATGACCGGGAGGATCAGATCAGTCACCATAATGGTGATTCATCTGATTCTGATGCTGATCAGGATCAACGGAGTACCCCCTCCGATAGTTGGTCGTCCGGGCCAGTGGGTATCCGGATTCCACCCAAGACTTCCGTCATGGATTTGGAAATCGGCTCCACCACAATGGTGCGCGTGCCCGGATCACTTGGTGACTCAGGATATCACCGTGATTCCTTTGATGATGAAAAAGATGTGAAAATCAAAGTGGAGGAGACTTTTTCGGGTGTATTGGAGGAAGGCGTATCGCCTCCGATGCTGTCCATATCTAAAGGAAGCGATGGTCGACCTGGTCTGGTGGAGTGCCAGGTCGAAATTAAAGATGAAACAACTCCCCACATGGCCCCGATCGGGGCCGTTCTGGGTTATAGTAAAGTTAACTATAACCCGGGAAAGGATCGAGGTGCTAACCTCGATCCTATGCATAAGAAGAAAATAGAAAAAGACAGGAAAAACATGGGGGCGGATCATTGCGATCCACCTGAAAAATATGTGAAACCTAAACCGAAGATCTTTGAGGAAGACGAAGTGAAGACCGAACAAGCCGAGAAGACCACTTGTCCAAGATGTGGAACGACTGTTCTATCTTCGAGCGTTTCACAAGTTCCTGGCTACCAACCGAGTGATGAAGATCATTAAACCTAAGATCATCGGGAAGCTTGAAGGTCGAGCGACCCGACCGGTGATCACAGGCAGTCAACTTGATCTGATCAGGAACCTCATGGCGCAGATCGACGAAGTTGGTTTCACTACTGGTGCTTTTGACGCGAATATGCTGTTCGATCTGGACCAAGGGACGATCAGAGAAGCTATGACAACTCTGTATGATCACCTTGCCTCGTTACTAGGGGCGAACCCAGTGGTCCAGTCGCCGATCGCGGATCCTTCGCACCGATTGCAGTTGGTTGAATACCCTATGGATATTGAGTCGATATATCAATCGTCATCACAATCTGGAGCGGACTCCACCGACTCCTCGGTTGGGATAACACGTATGACGTTGGACCCGAAAGGGATCAAGCAGATCGATCACAAGATCGAGTCGCAGAACAGGAAAAAGAAGCCTGAACCTGGTCGAGTCGGATCAGATGATAGTTTTGAAGATGCTCAAGAAGTTCCGCAGAACAATCCGACTCCAAGCAGTGACTCTACCAACATACCGGAGGTCCCAGAGCAAATGAGAACCATGTTCGCGACTATGATGAACCGATTCGTAAGTGATCAATACGGTTTACCTCAGTACACACCTGGACAAAGGCAACCATGGCGATCAACACCAAACATGAATCAATCCGCTGCGAAACCGGTCAAGAAACCCGTGGACGTGGATATGGAATCAGTCCGATCAGCCGGAATTGTTCGATCGATATGCCAGGTCGATCACCAAGATCGATTTCATAGATCGCCCCCACGCAGTGATGTGGACATGGAGTCGGAAGGAGAGATCAGCGAGCATTTCGATCCGGATGATTTGGATATTGAGATGCCTCGTAGGGCGAATATGGCCTTCGCGCAGGCATTTGACAGTGATTCGGGATCGATCACTCGAGTGCGAATGTCGGCGATCTCAGAATTGAAAGATTTTACCGGCAAGGATATGGATGATGATCAGGCTAGAGCTTGGTTGAGTCGGACTAAATCAGCTTTTCTGAGAGACAAGACACCGGAAGGTGAAAGATGTCTGATTTTCGCTGATGTAATGAAAGGTCCGGCCAAGAATTGGCTTAAGCAGCTGAGCCGAGAAGTGCGTTTGAAGTGGCCTCGTTTGTGTGAAGAATTTGAAGAGCAGTATTGCAACTCGGGGGTGTCGGTCGCGAGACCGTATTGCCACATGGAGAAAAGATCCGACAAGACGCCGATCGAATACTTACATCGGCTGAATGTTGCAGGTCTACGCACGAAAATGCCGATCAAGGACCCACGACACCCGGATATAGCTCGCGAGCATGTCGAACACTTTATTGGCACTCTGGATAATCGTGATCTGGCTGATCAGCTAACCCTGCTCCGTAA
>MIQA02005043.1:0-13710 GCA_001887855.2 Sclerospora graminicola | reverse complement strand
ATATATGCAATGTCCTATACCTGTGTACCGTACACCAACTCATGCCTGACTTATACTTCGAACCTATTTATTTCGTCGCACGGTTGCGTAGCACCACCCTGCCCATCCTGGCTGCACCTTCAAGCTGATCTGTACCACTTCTGCCCTGATCACGACCCGACTCCTAGAAAGATCTTCAACCCATCCCGATCTTCGATAAACGACCTTGAAACTTGAGATCTGCTCTTCTAACACTTGTCCACTTCGTATCCAGCCCGACTTAACCGAGAACTCCCCTTGCCTTCGCATTTAAACGCCGGTTTGAGGCTGATCAGCCCCGATCACGATCGGCATAGCGATCAGCCGAGTGATCAGGCAGTGATCAGGGTGATCAGCCTTGATCACCTCGGGAACCCTCTGAGTCACCGTCGCAACGACTTTATTCATCTGTTCAGCCATACTTCCGACCTTCATACCCTGTCGGGGCAACCATATAACACCGATCTCGGCTGATCAGGCCTGATCAGGCCTTACCACGTCATCCTCGGACAAACCCATAGGTTATCATCACTCACACAACCTGTCACTCCACATGCCCGACTTCATTCCACATCTAATCTTCGTTGCTCGGGCATAATAAGCCGATCAGGCCGTACCTTCGTGTCATGATCAGCTTCAACCACTATACCATTCATAGATCGGCTAGACGGCTGTCCTTGACACGTCATGTCAACAGTTGCTCACCTCGTTTTACATCCACGGGAACTCCACTTAGTAATTGTGATAACGATCTGTGATCGTGATCTCCATCGTTCCATCAGTGTCTGGGACTGGGCGTAGTGACAGTACTTGGCTGATTTCTTCACATCGTGAATACCCGTTGTCCGCCACCTTTTCATCGTAACTGTGATCAGCCTTTTCCCACCCATCAACCGTCATATGTTGATGGGTGTTCCATCGTCACCAATCAACGGCCATGGGTGGTCCACTTCGTTCTCAACATTTTCTGATCGCTTTACCACACAGTCCATACTTTTCGAGCATCTCAACAATAGTTCCCTCTTGGTCTATGGTATATCCATCCGTAGGGTCTCCCAAAATTCTCATGCCAAGGGACTTCTCCACGTTGCCCAGGTCTTTTAGCTCCAGTATCTGCATGTTTTTAAAAAAAGCATCCACAAGCTTTGTTTCTGTCGCCGTAACCAACAGATCGTCGACATACAACTCCAACCACTATCGTTCCTTTGTCATCAGTTCTTACAAAGACGCAAGTTAAAATCTTAACCAAAGTTTCACATAACAATTCATACCACAGTCTTCCAGCTTCTTTTAGACCATAGATATTCCTTTTCAGCTTCAGCATTAGCTCCTTCGAACTTGAAGCATCCAATCTTTTCAGTGTATCGTCCGATATTTCCATACCTTGAAGAATTTGCAAGTAAATGTCGTACGCTTTCTCTGTAGCCGCCTTCTGGTAGGCGCTTGGTACGTCTTAGTGCCTCGCAGGCACATTCCACACAATAGACAGTATCGAAATAACCACCATGTTATTAATTTCCATGACTGTCGAGAACGTAAAGAAATAATTTTCTCCATAAATCTGCTTGTCGCCCCGAGCTGCCAATCTCGCTTTATATCGTTCCACCGTGTCATCGTTCTTTAATTTGGTTTTATAAACCCACTTGGTCGACAATGTATTTACTTCGCTTGTCTTCTTCATCAATTCCCAGGTTTGTAAGTCTTCCAAAGCTTTTAATTCTGCCCTTTCGGCTATTTTCCACTTCTCGGATTGACTTCCCTTGTGAGCCTCGAAATATCTGTTCGGATCCGGCGTGCCAGCCATTTTTCCATACCCGAATTATTCGTATCACAGACTGCAAACGCAAAAGATGAATTCTCACCACTCGTTCCATTCGGTTCATCATTTTCATTCGGATTATCTTCTTCGTTCGTTTCACGCTGCCTTTTGTCTTTTTCCAGTTCAGTCAATTTCTGTGTCTTTTAATCTTCCTCGTTGATTTTCTTTGCGGCACATCTTGCCTTGATTTTTTCTCTCGAACTTCATTCGTTTTCTCCTTCAAAACTGCATTGTCTCCACTGTTTTTGTGATATCCACGTTGCATTCATTTAAAAAGAAAACGAGAAGCTGTCACTTCTCGTTTTCCTTTTCACCCAATGTATCCACGTGATATACGTGTCTAGTAGCCGTTACTTCTCTGTCCTTCAAAAGTAACACCTTATAACCTTATGTTTCGTCGTTCTTTCCAAGAATTAACGTCTTTTCAGCTTGTTTACCAAGCGATTTATTCCCCGCGTCCTGCCAGACCATACACGGCGATCCAAAAATCACAATATCCGAAATATTAGCTTTCTTCTTCGTTAAAACCTTAATGGGCGACATCTTCCGCAAATTTGCGCGCGTTGGGCTTCGAATGAGGATGTAACTTGCATATTCTGCTGCATCGGACCAAAATGTTAACGGAACTCCAGATCCAAAGATCATGCATCTGATCATGTTGAAAATCGTTCTTTTCATTCGTTCGGCTTTCCCATTCGAGACTGGGTTACCTGCTTCAGTAATCTGTCTTCTGACTCCAGTTCGTTTACAGAAAATAAATCCACATTGCGATATTCTCCACCACCATCAGTTCTTAAAACGTGAATCCGACAATTGAACTCTCCTTCAAACCATGCTAAAAATGCTCAAATGTTTTCGCGGCTTGATCTTTAGACTTCGCGGAAAATACACGTACGTAGTTCGAGAAATGATCCACAAACACAATCGTTTTCACGTCGATCCCTTGGTGTAATCGGTCCTTTTAAATCAGTACAGATAACACCAATGATTCTATCTATCGGTGCGTTCTGCCCACTGTCCTGCTTCGGCTGTTTTGTCCGCGTCGCCTTGCCCTCAGCACATGTTAAACAATTCGGTCAACGCATATCTGTTCAATTGATTCCAGATGCTGGGTCCTTGGCTAATCTCTCCACTGTATCGTACGATAAATGTCCTAATCGTAAGTGAAAGTGATGCAATGATCTCTCCTGCGAATCGTCACACTCGTTATTCTCCATAGTTGCCATTACCATATTCGAGAACTTCTTAGACGCACTTAAATCTATTATCAAACTTAGCCTTGCCGTAAACACACAGCCAGTTACTTCCACGTCAAACAATATGTTGTTCCCATGCATCATTTGCATTTTTCTACCAGTGGCCTTGAGTGTGCACCCCTTTTTTCTTTAAGTTTCCAAGTGAAATAAGGTTCTTCGCTAGGTTTGGAGCGTAGTATGCTTCTGTAAGTAATATGATCGAGAGCTTGGTTTTCAAACGTACTTTTCCAACTTTTGTGACCCCCAACTTTGCCCCATCGGGTAACAGCAAGTCTTCATCATCATCACAGTTTCTAGCGGCTTATAGAAAGTCTTCACTGGATACAAGATGCCAACTGGCACCGCTATCAATGATCCAAATGTCTTCGTCTGTCATTATGTCCTTCTTCAATACTTTTCGTGACTTTTCTCCACACTCAATTGTCGATAATACGAAATTCTTCTCATTATTTTCGTCTCCTCTGGTTCTTTGTTTGCGTTCGAAATGCATGTTCTGGTTTCTTCGGTTTCCTTGTCGACAATACTTCTGCGTACGCCCATCTATACCACAAACGAAACACGTTCTTTTCTTCTTCTTTTCTTCCACAAAATTTACAACATTTCTTGATTGGTTTTTCATCTTTACCGCGTCGTCTTCTAACTCTTGCGCCCATGCAATGAGTTCCTGCGCGTGTGGTATATCGTCAATACGCTGCGGGTTGTAGCGTATCATCAGCCCACTTTTCAATCCAGGCGCTGCATAGTTATTAATATTTTCCGCAATCAAACGTTCGTGAGATCCACTCTTGCGCGCTAAAGCCACTAAGTATAAGAACCGTTGGGCCCATGACCTTCGAACATCCTTGTCTTGTGCAAATAACGTCGCTTCTTGTTGGTGCGTAATGTTTACCTTGAATGCGTGATATAATTGATCCAATCCGAAATACAATTCTTGAGATATTTGCCACCAAGTCATAATATTTGCTTGAAAATAACTTGCCGTTACGCCCTCCAGGTGTTCACTCATTTTGTTTACCTTGAGGCACTCTATCCATTCGAAACTGGATGGTAGCTGTGCAACTTTGGCTGCCTCGATGAACAGGTAGGCCCACTGCCTAAATCATGCTCCTTGTCTGGGAATATCTCCTCTCCCGTAATTTTTTTATCGTCAACTTAGAAATTTTCATATTTCTATTCCAACGCACGTTAGGTCTGTCTTGGTTATGAAACATTCTGCCCGCTCCTTGATCATTCCTTCCTGGTGTCTGCCACTGCGCACCACGTTCAATTCCGTTGTCTCCACCCAAATCCTCCATAGTCATTCTTTTACCGAAAGAACCGTTATTTTTGACCGCTTCTTTAAAAATGCTGTCGTTATCAGACCCCTTATTCGACTTGGGTGAATTAATGGAGGCACAATCTTGTGACTTTTCTTCCTCCATTGCTTCAATCTTACTCTCCAACCGCTTCATATATTCCATTCTGGCAGCCATATCCACACTTTCTTCAGCCATCGTTCACTTGGATAATCACGTAACCATGAAAATAAACGAAAGAGAATAAACCAATGTCTCTCTTTGGCACAGGGGACTTCCACCGAGATTCATACTTTAAACGAAAACTTTTGTAAACTTCGAAAAAACTTAAAAATCCAGTCTAAGCCCTGCAACCTTGGGCTCATAACCTGTAGGAAAGTGCAAGTGTACTTACGCAGGGCTTATGACTGGATTTTTAAGTTTTTTGCAACCTTGGGCTAAATACCTGTAGGAAAGTGTAGTGTACTTACGCAGGGCTTAGGACTGGATTTTTAAGTTTTTTGCAACCTTGTGCTCATAACCTGTAGGAAAGTGTAGTGTACTTACGCAGGGCTTAGGACTGGATTTATAAGTTTTTTGCAACCTTGGGCTCATAACCTGTAGGAAGTGTAGTGTACTTACGCAGGGCTTAGGACTGGATTTTTAAGTTTTTTGCAACCTTGGGCTCATAACCTGTAGGAAAGTGTAGTGTACTTACGCAGGGCTTAGGACTGGATTTATAAGTTTTTTGCAACCTTGGGCTCATAACCTGTAGGAAAGTGTAGTGTACTTACGCAGGGCTTAGGACTGGATTTATAAGTTTTTTGCAACCTTGGGCTCATAACCTGTAGGAAGTGTAGTGTACTTACGCATGGCTTAGGACTGGTTTTTTACATTTTTTCGAAGTTTACAAAAGTTTTCGTTTAAAGTATGAATCTCGGTGGAAGTCCCCTGTGCCAAAGAGAGACATTGGTTTATTCTCTTTCGTTTATTTTCGTGGTTACGTGATTATCCAAGTGAACGATGGCTGAAGAAAGTGTGGATATGGCTGCCAGAATGGAATATATGAAGCGGTTGGAGAGTAAGATTGAAGAAATGGTGGAAGAAAAGTGACAAGATTGTGCCTCCATTAATTCACCCAAGTCGAATAAGGGGTCTGATAACGACAGCATTTTTAAAGAAGCGGTCAAAAATAACGGTTCTTTCGGTAAAAGAATGACTATGGAGGATTTGGGTGGAGACAACGGAATTGAACGTGGTGCGCAGTGGCAGACACCAGGAAGGAATGATCAAGGAGCGGGCAGAATGTTTCATAACCAAGACAGACCTAACGTGCGTTGGAATAGAAATATGAAAATTTCTAAGTTGACGATAAAAAAATTACGGGAGAGGAGATATTCCCAGACAAGGAGCATGATTTAGGCAGTGGGCCTACCTGTTCATCGAGGCAGCCAAAGTTGCACAGCTACCATCCAGTTTCGAATGGATAGAGTGCCTCAAGGTAAACAAAATGAGTGAACACCTGGAGGGCGTAACGGCAAGTTATTTTCAAGCAAATATTATGACTTGGTGGCAAATATCTCAAGAATTGTATTTCGGATTGGATCAATTATATCACGCATTCAAGGTAAACATTACGCACCAACAAGAAGCGACGTTATTTGCACAAGACAAGGATGTTCGAAGGTCATGGGCCCAACGGTTCTTATACTTAGTGGCTTTAGCGCGCAAGAGTGGATCTCACGAACGTTTGATTGTGGAAAATATTAATAACTATGCAGCGCCTGGATTGAAAAGTGGGCTGATGATACGCTACAACCCGCAGCGTATTGACGATATACCACACGCGCAGGAACTCATTGCATAGGCGCAAGAGTTAGAAGACGACGCGGTAAAGATGAAAAACCAATCAAGAATGTTGTAAATTTTGTGGAAGAAAAGAAGAAGAAAAGAACGTGTTTCGTTTGTGGTATAGATGGGCGTACGCAGAAGTATTGTCGACAAGGAAACCGAAGAAACCAGAACATGCATTTCGAACGCAAACAAAGAACCAGAGGAGACGAAAATAATGAGAAGAATTTCGTATTATCGACAATTGAGTGTGGAGAAAAGTCACGAAAAGTATTGAAGAAGGACATAATGACAGACGAAGACATTTGGATCATTGATAGCGGTGCCAGTTGGCATCTTGTATCCAGTGAAGACTTTCTATAAGCCGCTAGAAACTGTGATGATGATGAAGACTTGCTGTTACCCGATGGGGCAAAGTTGGGGGTCACAAAAGTTGGAAAAGTACGTTTGAAAACCAAGCTCTCGATCATATTACTTACAGAAGCATACTACGCTCCAAACCTAGCGAAGAACCTTATTTCACTTGGAAACTTAAAGAAAAAAGGGGTGCACACTCAAGGCCACTGGTAGAAAAATGCAAATGATGCATGGGAACAACATATTGTTTGACGTGGAAGTAACTGGCTGTGTGTTTACGGCAAGGCTAAGTTTGATAATAGATTTAAGTGCGTCTAAGAAGTTCTCGAATATGGTAATGGCAACTATGGAGAATAACGAGTGTGACGATTCGCAGGAGAGATCATTGCATCACTTTCACTTACGATTAGGACATTTATCGTACGATACAGTGGAGAGATTAGCCAAGGACCCAGCATCTGGAATCAATTGAACAGATATGCGTTGACCGAATTGTTTAACATGTGCTGAGGGCAAGGCGACGCGGACAAAACAGCCGAAGCAGGACAGTGGGCAGAACGCACCGATAGATAGAATCATTGGTGTTATCTGTACTGATTTAAAAGGACCGATTACACCAAGGGATCGACGTGAAAACGATTGTGTTTGTGGATCATTTCTCGAACTACGTACGTGTATTTTCCGCGAAGTCTAAAGATCAAGCCGCGAAAACATTTGAGCATTTTTAGCATGGTTTGAAGGAGAGTTCAATTGTCGGATTCACGTTTTAAGAACTGATGGTGGTGGAGAATATCGCAATGTGGATTTATTTTCTGTAAACGAACTGGAGTCAGAAGACAGATTACTGAAGCAGGTAACCCAGTCTCGAATGGGAAAGCCGAACGAATGAAAAGAACGATTTTCAACATGATCAGATGCATGATCTTTGGATCTGGAGTTCCGTTAACATTTTGGTCCGATGCAGCAGAATATGCAAGTTACATCCTCATTCGAAGCCCAACGCGCGCAAATTTGCGGAAGATGTCGCCCATTAAGGTTTTAACGAAGAAGAAAGCTAATATTTCGGATATTGTGATTTTTGGATCGCCGTGTATGGTCTGGCAGGACGCGGGGAATAAATCGCTTGGTAAACAAGCTGAAAAGACGTTAATTCTTGGAAAGAACGACGAAACATAAGGTTATAAGGTGTTACTTTTGAAGGACAGAGAAGTAACGGCTACTAGACACGTATATCACGTGGATACATTGGGTGAAAAGGAAAACGAGAAGTGACAGCTTCTCGTTTTCTTTTTAAATGAATGCAACGTGGATATCACAAAAACAGTGGAGACAATGCAGTTTTGAAGGAGAAAACGAATGAAGTTCGAGAGAAAAAATCAAGGCAAGATGTGCCGCAAAGAAAATCAACGAGGAAGATTAAAAGACACAGAAATTGACTGAACTGGAAAAAGACAAAAGGCAGCGTGAAACGAACGAAGAAGATAATCCGAATGAAAATGATGAACCGAATGGAACGAGTGGTGAGAATTCATCTTTTGCGTTTGCAGTCTGTGATACGAATAATTCGGGTATGGAAAAATGGCTGGCACGCCGGATCCGAACAGATATTTCGAGGCTCACAAGGGAAGTCAATCCGAGAAGTGGAAAATAGCCGAAAGGGCAGAATTAAAAGCTTTGGAAGACTTACAAACCTGGGAATTGATGAAGAAGACAAGCGAAGTAAATACATTGTCGACCAAGTGGGTTTATAAAACCAAATTAAAGAACGATGACACGGTGGAACGATATAAAGCGAGATTGGCAGCTCGGGGCGACAAGCAGATTTATGGAGAAAATTATTTCTTTACGTTCTCGACAGTCATGGAAATTAATAACATGGTGGTTATTTCGATACTGTCTATTGTGTGGAATGTGCCTGCGAGGCACTAAGACGTACCAAGCGCCTACCAGAAGGCGGCTACAGAGAAAGCGTACGACATTTACTTGCAAATTCTTCAAGGTATGGAAATATCGGACGATACACTGAAAAGATTGGATGCTTCAAGTTCGAAGGAGCTAATGCTGAAGCTGAAAAGGAATATCTATGGTCTAAAAGAAGCTGGAAGACTGTGGTATGAATTGTTATGTGAAACTTTGGTTAAGATTTTAACTTGCGTCTTTGTAAGAACTGATGACAAAGGAACGATAGTGGTTGGAGTTGTATGTCGACGATCTGTTGGTTACGGCGACAGAAACAAAGCTTGTGGATGCTTTTTTTAAAAACATGCAGATACTGGAGCTAAAAGACCTGGGCAACGTGGAGAAGTCCCTTGGCATGAGAATTTTGGGAGACCCTACGGATGGATATACCATAGACCAAGAGGGAACTATTGTTGAGATGCTCGAAAAGTATGGACTGCAAGAAGCAAATGAAGTGAGAACGCCTGTTACAGCCTGGAAGATACGAAAAAACTGAACAAATTGTTGCCAACTGTATCTCGTGGAAATTTGCCTACGATAAGGGATTTTCAGTCTCTCGTGGGAAGGTTAATGTGGATTTCAAGAGTTTCTCGCCCGGATATTTCATTTGCCGTGCATCGTGCAGCGACGCACACGCACGCGCCGAGTTTAAATGATTTCAAAGTTGCGAAGACAATAGCAAGATATTTGAAAGGAAGCAAGAAGTTGAAATTGCATTTACGATTTGAAGCTACCATTACGGATTGTAAGCTATAGTGGTGCTGACTATGCAGCTGACCGCGAAGATCGCAAAAGTGTCAGTGCAAATGTGATTTCCGTAAGTGGAATTATAGCAGGGTGGAATTGTAAGAAACAGGGATCTGCTGCGTTATCGACTGCAGAGGCGGAATTTGTCGCGGCCGCTGCAGGGGGACGAGAGGCGTTAGATGGTCGCGGATTTACTTAAGAAGACACTACATGCGCCAAGAACTGCAGAACTGTGCAAGCCAATTGGACTCAAGTGAATGATGTATTACGTTTATGGTCTTATCGCGCTACTATTGGATATGCATTTCCTACGTGTACGTTGATGCGTCTTGTGCACGAAGCCCCAGTACTCTTGGAAGGATTGTTGGAATTTGGGATGATGTGATGGCCTAGCCCTGCTAGGCATCATCGGAGCCTCTCACACGTCTCTTGACCGGTGCACTCACGTTTGACCACTTACAAAAGAAAACAGGTCTTCTCGCTCCGCACTTGCTTGTTTCTGGGCAGCATCGCAGGTCTGACGCGGCATTTGCCGAGATAACCTCGCTGATTGCACCCATACTCAAACCTGCACTGCACTCCTTCAACATCCTTTCTTATAAGCTTGGTACCAATTGATGCTTCCTCATCTATCCCCTTTCCGTTAGCTGACAGAAGCTCTTGTCTCCTGCATTGTATATTTGATGGCTGACTCTGGGAAGCTACTCCGGTTGGCAGTTTTAACAAATCAGAGAGAGAGATCCTCGCCAGTTGGTTAATCCTGAAATCGTTTCACCATAACTGGTTTGCCGACCCTAGATATAGCCGATCATAGTACTGCGACTCCTCCAGCCGGAGCGCAACCTCTAAAATAGGCGTTCGGAGTGAAAAAATTTTTTTTGATGGCAATAAGTTGATCTAAGTGGGTCCATCGGTTTAAAATGGCAAAATGACCGATCGGGTTTTCTCCGGATGATAAGTCATAGGCTGGAACATGCCAATAAACTTCGGTGATCGGTTTATTCCGCCCTTCAGACGCTAGTGGTTAAATGGCCAAATGACCGATCGGGTTTCTCTGGATGATAAGTTACAACCCGGATCATGCCGATAAGCTTCGGTGTCCGATTTATTCTGCCCATCAGATGCTAGTGGTTAAATGTCGGTGTTTCGAGCTTTATAGATCGATCCGATTGGTCGATCGAATGCTGACCGACCCAATTCACCGATCGAACAATATGGAAGTTATGGAATGATCGGCTGATGTTGTGTTTAAGATTGGCTAATTAAGCATTATTATGGATCGCAGGGCCATTTGGGCCAGCCGATTGGATGTGCGCTGGTTGAATCAGTACTCTGACCAGCTGAGCAAGAGGGGCAGCCAGGTTTGGCGAAGATGGTTGACAGAATAACTCGATCAACGGAGATCATGAAGATAACAGAAGAGAGCGGGTTATTGTGAAGATTGGCTGAAGGTTATATCGTCCAATCATGTGACAGAATCGCTAAGCTCGAAATATTGGGTAAGTCATCTTTGGTACATTTAGAATTAGACTTTAGACTTTTATTTTTATAATAATAGGATTAGATTTACCTCCTAAACAAAGAGTCGCTTCGCGATGTGTCAGTGATCATTGGGAGCGGAGGGTTAACAAGGTCCCCTCCAGCTGAATTATGCTCGGTTCAGACGCGTATTTACGCACTTCGTATCGTGGGAAGTCCCCGACGGGATTGGTTTAGTGTGATTTAACTCTCACGCCCTCGTGTTTTGAACAGGTTATATTATTTGGTAAGGTTTCGTGGAGATAATTACGTGTGGAAGATCGTTAATATATTTTGGATTTTACGTCTCTTTTGTCGTTACTAAGTATCTCTAATAATTGACTGGCCTGATCGGTTGAAGCTTCCTGAAAGCGCCTTTTACGGTATCTTTGATTATGTACCAACCCTACCCCGTCCTCTCGTAAAGATGTTTGCCACGGGACTAATATAAACTAATTGGTATACGTTTTTTACCCATACACCTGTCTCGAATAAGCTCCCTCATCAGAAGTATTATTTACATCTAGAGTCCACCTGGTGAGTGTAACCCCCTCCAAAACCAATAGGTACCCAATGTGTGATTGAAGAGCAGGAGATGGGTAAAGTCGTTTATGAAAATTTGTTAAAAGACCGAGGTGATCGGCGATCGAGATATAAACGATGATCAATGGAGTACCCCCTCCGATATTTGGTTGTCCGAGCCAGCGGGAAACCGGATCCCGCCGAGAACTACCGTTCTCGATTTGGAAATATGGTTCGTCGGAAAACACCACTTCTTTAACGGGCTATAGACCTTTTCAGTTGGACACGAGTCCATCATTTTATCGAAAGATAATCTTCTTGAATTATGCATCGTGCACTTTTCCACATGACCAAGAGATAAACAAGCAGTGTTTAGCTGGGATCCCCTTCCGTCCGCAGGTCAGCCGCTTCCAGCCGGTTCGGTCATTATGTTTAATAGACCCACAGTAGGTGTACTTCCGTCTGGTCAGCACCGGCAGGGAAACATTTTTTCCTGACCCGACGCGGTACGCGCTGACCTGAAATGCTGACCAGCTTCCGCCGAATACAGATAACGATACTACTCTTCTTCCGAGTCGCCCCATATCGTGGATACTCGTCTTCTGAGCCCGTGCTATATGAATCTACTACCACCATGCGGGCGGAAAGGGCTGATCTAATTGAAGGTGGCTTGCTGCTTTGATCCAGATTAGGTCATGACCTGATCCTACCCGACCCGACGGCCTCTGTTTGTTCTTCGCTCCCTGGTACATCCACGGAATTAGTTCTATCTCGTTAGCATTCTTGAGGCGAAGGAGGGCAAGCTGGTCAGCCAAATTTCGGGCGTCAATCGTACTTATAAAATGCTCCGCATGTTTCCAAGCAGCTTCCGTCTGACCGGCTGCTTCCTTGACCGGTATATTGGCTCTCGCGCTCGTTACATTCAACCAGTGAAGATTTTCAATAAGATTTTGCCAACTTGCTTCTGCATATGCAAGTATTGGCGAGCCACTGACATTCCGAATCCACCCTATTGCTCTGCCAAGGCCCCCACCAACTTTTTTCCAGGCATTTTGAGCTTCTCGACTGGGTTACTGGATCTAGTTCTTCGCTGTCCCTTTTCATCAGGTCACCGAAGATTAAACACTTCTCGTGCTCTGAAGTTGGTCCCTAAGAAATGATGACTTGGTCTTGTTCAACAACTCTCTAGCTAGGTCGTCCTGCATGTTTCTGCCGGTGAAGTCGTTCATTTCGGAGGTCGCTAACATTCTGACCCTAGTCATCGCCCTGAGTCAGGGTTGAAAGCTTGGGCATACGCCACATTAACGAGTCATACCTAGATGTAGGTCATCCGGGTGGTAGTAACACTTAGATAACCTGACCGACGGCATGTCAATATCACCGAGTGAAGGTCTACTGTTGGGGTGTCTACCAGGTCGGCGTCCTTAACGGGGTGTTGGCTCGTCAACTTGAGGCACGCTCTCTCTCGACCGTATTTACTCCTTTTCCTTGTCCGCCATGATATCAGTCAAAGCTGGTCCGACTTAGGTATGGTGTAGTCGCTCTCAGAAATTCCATCTGAGATGCGCCAACCACGGGGGGCCCAGATGACTGACTGTCGGAGGGGGTACTCCGTCCATCCAGGTCTTGATCCGATCCGGCATCCAGCCGGCTGGATCGGTCACTTCCATCACCTTGGTCGTGACGACTTGGATGATCCATGTTCGAAAAGCTCACCTTATGTACCCGTCAGCACTGGCGGTTGCGCTCTCTTGATGGACCCTAGGGTGAAAGGTTAAAAGTCCGTGACGAGGGTTAGGACTAGGGGTAGCTACTGGGCGGAAATCTTCACCGGGGAGCAGGATCGGCAATATACTTGAAGTTTGTATACTGCGATGGCTGGACCGAGAATAATTGATCGGCCAGCTGAACCAATGATAATGATGTGGTAAATCCAGTCGTGTACGTAATAGGGAATCCAAATGAAACTCCACAATCTTCCACAGTAGACCAAAACGTTACCACACTTTCCAATAGAGATATACCGTGTTCAAAACACGGGCGACTTGAGTTGAGTATACACGACGCGGTGACTCCTGGTCAGGGAACTTCCGGTGGGTTACTTTAACCTTCCCCGAAACCAATAGCAGCAAGAGGGGACCTTGTTAGCCCTCTGCTGTGAACCGATGAATGCGACTTGTGTCTAAGAAAGCGAAACATATACTGATTTATCCCTATATCCAATACTCCCTTTTGTGTAACCTACCCTAGATAGCCCGGCTGGATAGTAATGTGTCTTACCTGAAATAGCCCAGTCAGCTCCACCTAAATCTCTTTTGTGTGGCGCACACCAAAACCATTCGGCTCCAGCTGGATGCTCTTTTGTGTGCCGTAAACCAGAACCAGCCGG
>MIQA02005042.1:0-40254 GCA_001887855.2 Sclerospora graminicola | reverse complement strand
TATAGTTTATCTAAGGTAAACTAAGGAGGACCAAATTTACATTTGGTCCTACTCAATTGCCGCTTCCTCACTGCAATTCTTACAGTGTAAGCCGTGTAACAGCTAGCCTGTTACAATATGGGAATCCACCCATCAGCTACCCATTTCCAAGGAAATGAGTAAAAACGACTGGATGACGCAGTATTACAACGGCCGCAAACGTCGTCGGAGCCGGGCTGGGGTGGCCTGGGCTTCGATCTGCTATTACGTAGTGGATGGTATACAGGTCAATGAATGCGACATGGATTTAGGGATAAAATCAGTATACGTTTCTCTTTCTAAGACACAAGTCTATTGGTTCACAGCAGAGGGTAAAAATTCAAGGTTCCCTCGTTGTTATTGATTTGCCCGGGAAAGGTCATAAGAGACCCACCGGAAGTCCCCTGTCCGGAAGTAATTTGGAAATAGTATACTCACTCAAGTCGCCCGCGTTTGGAACACGGTATTATTGTATTGGAAGGAAAAGCGGAGTTTTGGCTTACCGTGGAAGATTGTGGATTTATTGCTTAGAGTTCACGTCTACACATAAGATTGGAGTAACCCCTTATTGTCTTTGGTTGGGCCGACTGATTGAGTAATCTCGGACCAGCATGCGCGGTATACTGAAACCAAGTATAACGCCAGTCCACTCCCCAGTGAAGATTTCCACCCAGGGGCAACCCTAGTATCCTAACCGTCGTCCCGCTTCCCTAACCAGGCATCTTTCCAAGAGTCCACCAGAAGAGCGTAACCGTCAGTACTAACGAGTACACAAGATGAGATTTAAAAGATGGATCTCACACTTAAGGTGATGGAAGTGACCGGTCAAGCCAGATCGAAGCTGACCTGGACCAAGACCTGAATGGACGGAGTACCCCTCCAACAGTCAGTCATCTGGCCCCCCGTAGGCGTTCGTACCTCGGAAATAAATTCCGTGATCTGCCTGATCGCGATCTTCCGTAAGCAGAAAGACGCGCTTGGGCTTTGGCGTCGACGCCAAGCGTGCTTTGGTAGTCTCCCTTTTCTGCTTTTACTTGGATGTGTCGGATTTTTCATACACCGCACTCTTATCTTCGTTGGTTTGGACTGTTCGACTGGTATCATTGTAAATATCACTGCCTCTTCGGTAAGATCAATAGCGTCTGGCTTGTCTGTATTGATTATAACCGGTGACTTCTGCAAAGCTTTGGCTTCTGTATCGAATTTTGTAGCCTCGACAATAACCATTGCCGATTCCTCCGAACTTGCTGACGTTTATCCTTTTGGTCGGAATCGTATAGTTCGTTGGTCGCAGATTCGCTTCACCTCGCGGTCTCCCGCCGTGGCATCTTGTGCTTGATCCGTTAGATCGACTAAGACGTGGAACTATGATGCTCAGACATGATCTAACCGTATCTATGTATAGGTCATATTTTGATTTTAGTGTAGGTCACAGTAAGATCATGGGATCTATATTCATGGCCTGACCTGCATATGACCCCAAAACACGCTCTACCGTTCGAAATAATCAGGGAAATACTACTTCCTCCGTCTAAAAATATAAGGAACAAAATGTTTGCAATTCTCGATTAGTTTCGGACAAAATGATACAAAAATGCCGATTGGCGGAATTTAAAAAGAACTAAACGGTGATTGGTATCGATCCAATTGAGTCCGTCTTCGCAAAGATACAGCCCTTCAAATTTGTCAGTAGCTATCTCGTACACTTTCAATATGACGCAGCAACGCGAACATGCGTCAAAAATCCACAAGAACTTGAATCCGAAGGGGCGCAGGAATGTGTTCGCTCGAATGTACACCGAGGCGTCGAAACAACGCCTTCCGCCGCACCTTGTGGCCGAGCTTGCTCTGCTGAGTTTAAGGTTTCGAAGCAATCTCTTTATCGCTTGTGGAAGGCTACAAGCAAAATGAATGAAGCTGCGACAGTATACAATAGAGAAAGTGGCCGGCGTTGTCGCAGTGGGAGAAAGTTTCTCCTTACCGGCGAGCTCGCCGCCAATCTCGCCAAGACTATCGCACTTTTGCCACTGCATTAACAAACCAGTATTCGTACTTCATTGGAACACATCGGTATTTTTTTGCATCCATTATTATTCAACTGCTCTAAAGAAGCTTTTTGTAAGATTCACAATGCGATATGTTGGATTAGTGCAGCCTGCACAATTGAGAGGATACGCCGACGAGTGCAACTTATCCGAGTCCAGGCCAGACGAGAGTCTGGCTGAGTCGGATGAAATCAGCCTTTTTAAGAGATAAAACACCGGCAGGTGAAAGATGTTTAATATTCACTGATCTGATGAAAGGTCCGGACAAGAACTGGCTAAAGCAGTTAAGTCGAGAAGCACGTTTAAAGTGGTCTCAACTGTGTGAGGATTTTGAGGAGCAATATTGCAACTCAGATGTTGCTTCACAATGTCGGCCTGAGCCTTGAAAAAAAGATGTAGAGGGTCCTTTAAGACAAACAAGATAGGCGTTGGGGCCCACTATGTTCCAGACCAGAATGGAGTTCCCGACGATGCCAGCTACATTCAAAATGCATCTGATAAACTTAGTAACGTCGACCGAAATAGGGAAATCCATGACTAAAGATTATGATACCATCCCTGATCCACTGGAAAGTTGTACGGCAGCTGTTTCACCTGGCTGCTGAAGAGATCTTCAAACGTCAGGCGGATCCACCGAATGCAGCTTTATTAAAAGTTGTTGGAGGTCACATGTCAAAGCTCGCGCTAAATTGTAAAATCAGTTACAAAGATATAAATTGCAATTACACCTTTTCCCACCCAAACCTGGATTAGTTTCAAAGCAAAGTTGGATTTTTAGGTTTTGGGAAAATGAGGTTTCAAGCAATGTGTGGCGGAGCCGATTTCCGAATCCAGAACGGAGGTTTTGGGTGGAATTCGGATACCCACTAGCCCGGACGACCAACTATCGGAGGGTACTCCGTTGATCCTGATCGGCATCAGGATCGGATGAATCATCACTATGATGACTGATCCGATCCTCCCGGTCTTGTGACCGGTCGTCATGTACGATAGAATCCATATTCAACGTCATCTCACCTTGTGTACCCAGTGATCTTCGGTGGTTACACTCACTCAGGTGGACTCTTAGATGAGAAGTGTGATTCGAATCAGGTCTGAGGAGATGACCTTCTCAAGACGGGGGTGTTCTCGAATGGGAATCTTCACCGGAGAGCGAGTTGATGTCGATACTTAGTTAAAGTATCTAAAGGCACTGATCAGGAAACTTCGTCCGATCCGGCCAGCCAATAAAACGAGAGATAATGAGAAACCACGAAAAACCACGATAAAATCACGATCTTCCACAGTAAACCACAAACGTTATCTCCACGAAACCTTTCCAATTAATAAAACGTGTTCAAAAAACGCGCGCGTGAGGGGGTGAGGGTTGAAAACCTAAACAAATCCCGTCGGGGGACTTCCGGTAAGCCAAATGCGTCTATGCGCGTCTTAACCGGGAATTAATTTGAGCTACAGGGGCCTAGTTAACCCTATGCTCCCAATGACGCGGACACGTGGCGGAGCGACTCTTTGCTTTGGGGGTAATTTCAAAACCTGTTATTATATATGCAATATCTAATACCTAATGTATCATACACCAACTAATGTGACTCACCTCATGCTTCAATCTTGCCCATTTCGTCACAAAAGTGTTCCAGTACCATCATAAACCCATCTTCGATGCATCTTCAACCTGATCCGTACCACTTTAGGACCGATCACGATCAAGCTCTCTGGCGATCTTCAACCAGCCTGGTTCTCCGAGAATCAGCATAGCACCAGCTTGGGATCGGTCTCTCAGGCACTCTTCGCCTAATTCCAACCCGAGTTTGGCTCAAATTCCTTCTCTTTTCATACTTGGAAGCTGATTCGGGGCTGATTCAGACTGGTTCATGATCGGCGCGGGAATCAGGGCGAATCAGCCCCGAATCACCTCAAAACACCTCAGGATCACCAAACATCGACATCCCCCGCTCGCTCAACCCTATCCTCGACCTCCATTGTATGTTGGACCGCAAGGATCAAACCCAATTAGCACTCCTCTTGGAGTTGGATCCTATTTGATCTCTCAATGCTGATTCGGGGCAGGTTCATCGACCCTTGTCGCTTATTCCAGTTTGGTAAGGCTCATACAGCTCGCCACTTCACACGTCATGCTCTGTCATATGCTTGATCTTCATTATCCTAAGGCGGGGCCAAATTATTCGACCGGTCAACCGGGATTTCCATATCTTATCAACTCAAAACACTTGGATCATCCATGATCCACTCCAATGACCGGGTTCTACCGTGCCTGATATACCACACCGTCTCTAATGCTGCTCATCATATTTGTCTTGGCCGATCCGGTTTCGCACGTTCACATTAGTTTTGTTATCTACAACTAATTTGCCTACACATGCAATCTACACGGAAGTTGCTCCCTAAATCCGGTACCTTGGTATTCATATCCGATCGTGATAATCGCTGGTTCATTAGTATCTGGAACCGGGCGTGATAACGTTATTATCCTATTTATCTCCACATTTGCGATGACCCGTTATCACCTACATATCATCCTAAACAGAATCAGCCTGTCCCACCCATCAACGGTTCCATCTTGATGGCCACCAATCAACAGCCGTGTGTGGACCATTTATTTCTGATTTTGTTGAATCACTCCACCACAAGTGTCGGATTCTTTAACAAGTAAAGTTGGATTATTTTAGTATTTCGAGGGATAAAGTAATGTAATGTTTTGTGCGCAACATTTTTAGACGCGTCATGCCTAAGGCGCAACAAAAAAAGCCAAAGACAACTGCCGCGGAGCGTCAGTGAGTCCTCGACGCGTTCGACCGTGGCAACAACTGGCTGTTTATCGCGCTCGCGAATGGTATTTCGCTAAGCTCCGCGTACGTCCTAATTAAAACTCGCCAGATAGAGGACAAGAAACGAGGCGGTCTGCGCCCAAAGTGCGTTAAGATGCCGCCCGAGATCATGATCTCGCGCGAGGATGCTGTTAAGCACAATCCACCGATTACGCTCGCCAGCATGCGCCTTCTTATTTGCAGCGAGCACGATGTGGAGCTACGATCAGTCGTCATTTGACTGCCCTTACAAACACGATGAAAAAGCTCCGATTGGAGCGGAACACTGTGAACAGCATCTCAAACAAGATTGAGCGCCGCGAATTCACATTGAAGCTGGAAGCGTACCGGGCGGAGGGTAATGTGATTGTTTACTGTGATGAGACTAATTATAATGTGTATATTTCACGCACAGTTGGGCGCGCAAAAGCAGGTGAGCGTGCAACGACGTCTGCAAGGAAAGAATTGACAGATCCAGTGCGCTGTGGTGAACGGCGTCGGTGTAATGAAAGTGAATTTTGTGGTGGGAAAAATAGACATGGACATGAATGCATCTTTTTTGCTTGACACATTTATCAGTGCCATGCAGTGGGCCGACAATCAAGCAACCTACCGTGGCAAGAACATAGTGCTTGTGATAGAGTGAATAAATTTTTACTCTATGGAAGTGCTATTTTTGGATTGGCTAAAAGAAGAATTAATAAAAAGTAGCCGTAAGTAGGAATACATAAGTAGGAAGTAGTGATATGGGGTAGCCTGGTAGAGGTACTTTTATACCTTACTTCTAAATATTTAATTTTCCCCCTTTTACAAGCGCTGACTACTCGTAACCAAGTTGCTCGACGGACGCCAAACTTTACAAACTAGGCCGACTTAAATAACCAAACACCAAGAAACACTCGCCGTTTACGCAAGCCAACGTCGTATCTCCGAAAGGACTGGTCGAAGGGCAACGTTGGTGATTTTTTCACTTTAAGTGTACAATTGGCTTATACTCTGAGTTTAAGTTCCTGGGAATAAAACTTTTGAGAGATTCGTTTGTTTCCGGAGTAAATTTGTGAAATTTAAGTTACTCTACGACAATTGATGCCGCGACCCGGGACTTAGAGACGACAAGTGTACACCAAAAAAATGTCCAAAAGACGTGCAGAAGAATTTGAAGAAGGGGCAGTCACAGTGCATGGACAGCCCAATTACGTTTTCAATTACAGTTCTCACAAGACGACCCCAACAGAACGTATACATTTTCTGAAGCATGTGAGAAAATGACAAGATATCAGAGACACATCCTCAAGATGCCGGGGGATTCCAGATCTAGGTTTTCTCTTTACGAAATACGCAAGATACGAGAAGCAAATTTTATATGAATACCGACATCGTCACATTTGACACTCTAGAAGAATCAATTGAAAGTATCGAGGAGTTGCTACACAAGTGTGGATACGAAGCGTGTCGAAGAGAAAATTTTGAAGACATCTACGGTCTAGACCCTGAACGCACAGCGCAACGATATAGGACTTATGGCTTCACTGTTACTATCAGAAAATCAGTGCGAGACTTCTATACTGAACTATCGGAATGAAGGTTTGGATAGCGCGATTACTCCTACATATCGAGTGGTGGCGGATGTAGAACACACACCTCAAAAAGGTTCAAGACCACCGGCTTTTAACAAATTGGTGCGCGAAGATGTCGAGTGGAGTCAAGAAGCTATTGAAGGTATACTGAAAAATAAACCATCAAAGAGTAGGGTCACGATGAAGCTCGAGTTCTCTTCGGATGAAGATGATATCATGTCAGCTGCCCCCAGTAATCGGTCAGATGATCCAGTAGTCGAATCGTTGATGAAACTTATGCAGGACGGTCACCTAAGCTTAGAGCAGCTGGCGACTGTATCTTTCAGGCAACAGGGAAAACTCCTCCTACAGTACGAGCATCAACTCGAAAACGGTTTAAACGTTCTTTTGCTAGTGAAGAATCAGAAGAGGAAGACGATATTGAGCTTACGGCCCGAGATGGAACGACGTGGCAAGGGGCGTCCAGCCCCTTGTAACAACTGTGTTGCAGAATTTATCCATTAAAACGTTTGATGATGACAAAGGAGAAGCGGAAGAGGCACGAGCATGGCTCTCAAAGTTTCTACACATCGCAAACATATCTGTCTGGGGCGCCACACAGCGATTGGAGATGTTTGTGGGCAATATTGTTAACCCGGCGAGGTGGTGGTACAATCAATTGGATAATAGTATCAAGTACGACTGGACACTGTTGCTAAAAAGCTTCTGAAAGAAGTACTGCTTGGACAAGACCCCTCCTCGTCTGACATATTACAGACTGACGCAAAAACATGACGAACTTGCATCCAACTATTTGTACCGACTAAATGCAGCTGTATTAAGAGCAGGGATCAGTTTCCGTTGAAAGGGCGACTCTTCGGCGCTGGATGATCACATACAACAATTCTTTTTTTTTGAAAGTTTACATGATCGAACTCTGCAGATGCAATTCAAATTCACTCCATGTGATAGCATCGAAGATTTGGAATCCAAATTAATGATGTATGAATCCTGTCAAGCACGACCAGGAAAGAAATATGGAACCAGACGGCAAGAAGCAGAAAAGTTTACCCCCACAGTAAACCG
This sequence comes from Sclerospora graminicola, assembly GCA_001887855.2. Taxonomy (NCBI): domain Eukaryota; phylum Oomycota; class Peronosporomycetes; order Peronosporales; family Peronosporaceae; genus Sclerospora; species Sclerospora graminicola. The sequence continues at coordinate 32,724 of MIQA02005042.1, read as the reverse complement.
AGTGGAATCATCTCCTTCACAAGGGACACGTCAAAGTTCAAGCCAGGAACAAAACCCAGTACGTGCGCAGACGGGGAATAACCAACACCCACTCACAGTCAAGGTATGCGATCATTGCAACCGGCGAGGACATGACCGAGACATGTGTTGGCAACTTCAAGTATGTGAACATTGCAACATACAAGGTCATACTATTTTTTTAAGTATTGTCGACCTTTCATCAAGAAAATGACCGACATACGAACACCGGAAATGGCTAACCTACACGGTGTGGCGAATGCGAGAAAACGACCGACTTACGAACGAAACTAAAAACCGGAAATGGCTAACCCCACAGTGTGTGGCGAGTGCGAGGGAAGAGGGGCGGCCGTTAGACCGAACAACCAACGTCCATCAGCAAAAACAAGAAAAATATAAATAAATAACAAGGACTGGTTTGCATAATGCATATAAATACGCGCCAGTTGGTGAAGCGGAAGCACAAGAAGCAACACGTGTGATGAATATTGAAAAGTTACATGTGGAGATTTACGAAAAAAATGGAAATTAAAGAAAAAAAAAGAAGACAATCAAGAAGAAGAAACAGAAAACTGCAATGAAGAGGGGCACATAACAGAGAAAGGTCTACATAAAGCAGAAACGTGTACTGCAGCTGTTAACTTGGTCAGCGCAAAAGGAGGGGAGAGACGAGGCTGGTACAGAGAGCAAGACCCAAAAACCCAGGATGCAACGCAAGTTTATGTACATGGAGCAGCTGACGATGTGAAACTCCCATTGATGATGGATAGTGGAGCCAACATATCACTGCTCCACACTAATTTGGCAAGGAAACTGAAGGTAGGGGTGAAGATGTTTGAGAACCCTACAAATTTCTTTGGAGTGTCCGATAATCCTATTGTAGCGCATGGGCTGGCAAAAGTGAAGATACACATAGGCCCTGCAGTGATTTTCGAACATGAGTTATGGGTATCCGACTTTGAATCTCAGTCCTTGATCATTCTGGGTACTGACTTCAAGGTGAAAGCCGGAGTAACACTGAACTTGAAGGATGGACTGTGTACCATACCTGGAGAAAAGCATTTTACCCTTCTAACCATGAATGTCCTCACTAAAAAGACTTATGTTGAGGTATTCGAAGAGGTCCGACAGAGTAAGCGGAGCCATTCTGGCCCCGCCTGTTGTTTTTGACTTATTCCTCTAATTAAGTGCTAATTAGGACATTAACTATTGCTAATTATGGCTACACTAAGTGTTACACCTGATCCTATTCAAGGTACGACTGACCCTAATTTAGGTCCAAGTCGTTGATATGTACGTAGCCTGCGGTTTTCGTTTCCACCCGGCCGCGCGCCATCGATTCGACACTGACCCTTTCCAATAGTGATTGACTGTTTTTGGCTGAAGGTTTGTGTAGCAATTTGTTATTCGGTTATTCGGTACGTGGATAAGAGTTAAGTTTCTATGACAAAGTCCAATATTAAAGTTCAACACGCTTCATCACGTGGGGATTATCCCCGTGTTTGTGCCCGCGTAGCCGCTACTAAGCGCTATTAAAGCTGATCACAGCCAGAATACTGTATCTAATGCAATTTTTTCCATGCTAGTCGGCACTAGAGCAACTGAAAGGGAACTTTGTTGGTCGAAAAGTGAGTTAACCAAGCTTCAAAAATGTTACACTCATATCATCAGCTTTTATAAAACAATCAATGCATCTCCCCTCTCTTACAGGAGGTAATAAGGTTTTAAGCTAGTTCGAAAGAACTGGCCTGTTGACCAATTCGGCACCACGCTTGAAAAATTTCGCAACTAGCTTTGCGTACTTGTTTGCGTCAAAACAACACGATTATGTCAACATCTAAACTGCTCAAATCCAACGCTAATCATATCTACCTCTTGAAGGAGCTTCGGTGTGTCAGAATCTCGATGAAGACACACAATTTTGAGTTGGTCCGAGATAAAACGTGTTGCCTGTTCGCACTCATGTTGGGCGGTTTGTAGCTGTTGTAGAAAAGACCCAGCTTGAGACAAGAGACATGAGTGAAGAGTATCGTAATTGTTGGCATACCGCTAGCTTGCAATCCCCGATACGGTTGATATTTCCTTTCTGTTGCTCCAGTGCCAACTAGCATGAAAAAAAGCTGCATTGGAATTTTGCCGATCTCTACTGGAACAAATTATCATCACTTACCATCCGCTTAGCGTATTCAACTTCGAGGACAAGCTTAGCTCGTGCTTCAATGAGAGAGTGAATGCGTTCACGCTCAGCGATCGCAAGGTCTATTCTTGTTAAAATCATTTTTTCTACCTGATCCTTTTGCCTCCACGCAGCACTCATTTAGTAAGAACAGAATATTACTGGCTCCTCTGGAAAAAGATAGACGTCTTACACTGAAAACAAGCGAGCATTCACGAATCTTGCTACCTTCTGCAGCCACGTTGGCCCGTGCATATTGTGAGTCATCGTTAAATCGCGCTGCGTTTCCGCTAAAACAAGAAATCGCTGTTGACAAATCTGAAAAAAGAGTATAGGACGGTAAAAACATTACCAGTAGTACACTAGCCTTCAGACATTCTACACTTACTGACAATGCTCTGCGAGTGAGCAAAGATGCAGCTACGAATTGTTGTGAGCTTTTCAATCGCTACATTATTGCTTGTCTGCTCCTGCTTGAAGGTCATGTCTCTCGATGGATCAGCTAGGCGACATGCTACGAGTAGACGCTGGATGATTCGGTTCTTGCGGCTTTGGATACGCTGTGCAAAGTTCCGTTTTGGGCTCAAGGCACCGTTATCAATACGCCGTACATCTCGAATTCGATGTCCAGTGTCAGGTATTTCTTTGTCGCCAAGAAGTGGACAAGTATCTCGACCATCTTCTTCAAACTGCTTGACATTCTTCTCGAGTATTGTGTTTGTTCGTTGTCGGAGCACCATTTTGCACAAAGGAATTAGGACGAAGCAGCAGCAAACAACAATACCCATGCACCTGCTTCTTATTTTGTCAACAATCATTTGAAAATGGTAAAACTTGTTGTCTTTCGTATAATTTTTTGTGATCGGAAAAGTCACCACTTTCCATAACACTGTATTTTTACGGGACTGTATCCATCTTTAATGCCCTATTTCTCCTATTTTTTCTTCTTTGACGCTGAAAGCAGCTTGGTACGTTCTTGAATTCGTTTTTCAACCTCTTCCTGCGCGGCCTTGCGTGCCTCGGCGAGAGACATTTTCTGTTTCCCTCCTTTGGCGTGAGCTGCTTTCGCTTTGTTCGGTCCACGAGGTTTCTTTGCAACTGGCGATGACTTGGCTGCAGCAAAACAATATACAAACACAATCAGCAAACAGTATTAGAAGTCTGACATTAGACTAAACCCACTCACCAGTAGGACGGCCTGTGGAGTTTTGTCGTGAGAGAGACACGTCTTCCATATCCACGTCGTCCGACCCACTGCTTCGAAAAGGTCTCTTACGTCCACTTTCTACCACTGTCGCGGTAGCTGCTTGTCGACTAGCTTCAATTGCAGCTCGCGCTGCTACTTCTGCAGCGTCTGTCGCTTGCTGCGCAGTGATTTCCGCTTGCTCCCGTGATGCTTGCTCTTGTTTGATTTGCAGCTCCATACTGATACGTTCTTGCTCCTTGAACGCGATCGTCGTCTTCATTGCTTCCAGCTGCCGCTTCAATTCTTCAGCTTCTTCTTTTGTCTTTGCACCCGACTGAACCTGCATCTCAAGTTGCAGCTTCTGAGCTTCCACGTCCAAAGCCTTTTGCTTCATTTCATCCAACTCGTGCTTCAATCGCATGGCTTCTTCCTCTTTCATCATCGTTTCACGACGTGCCTCCTCAATAAGCTTTAAATGCTCTTCCACCTTTTGTTGTTCCAATCGAGCCGTCTGTAGCTTCATTTCTTCCACACATTGTTGTAATTCGCGAGCTTTGCGCTCTTCCTCTTCCAGTTTGTTCCGAAGGCGCTTTGATTCACAATTTCTTTCATCCAGCCACTTGGTGTGGTCACTTTTAAGACGATTGATTTCTGCTTCCTTCTGCTCTGCAGCGAGACGTTCACGTTCGCGCATACGTCTCTCTTTTTCAGCCACATCCAGCGCTTCTTTCTTTTCAACCGCAAGGCTACAGACGTTCAGGTTAGAAAGCTCTCAACTTAAGTCACATAAATAAGAAGCCACCTACCGGTTTAGCATCTTTTGATTGTCCACTGCTGGTTTGCAATCGCTTGTAAGAATCTCGCGCAAACTCTTGGCAGTAAACTTGCTAGTCTCACAGTCTGCTATAGTTGCCAAAAACTTGGCTGCATGGTCTTGAAGAACGGAGCGGAAGATAGAATCAATCTCATCTTCGGTGGTGGGAAACCCCACCTTCTTCAAAGTCTGGTCGAATGCTTTCGTCACCTCGACTCGCAACTTCTCGTACTGTTCAGTTTCCTTTCGTACACCAGCGTCTTTTTCCAATTGCTGGTTGCGATGCAGGTATTTATCTGTAAACTAATATAAAAAAATTAGCTCAAAATGTCATCAAACACACATGACAACACGAGACGCTTTATACACTTACGTCATCCCCCAAATTTTCCAACTCGGTACTCTTTGCCTCCAGATCACTCTTGAGAATTGTCCAGCCTTGCAGTTTATCAGCCATGGTGCCTTTGACATGCGCCACAGCACTATCCACGGCAGATTTAATCTCTTCCTCCAGCATCGGCAACTTTCCTTCTAGTCGATACGTCACTTGCTTTCCCAAATCCTCGCGAGCAGAGTAGCTCACTTCGTTGAGAATCTGCCGCATTTCTATCATATACCGTCGGTTCATTTCGTCCACCAATTGAGCTTTGTAGTGCTCAAGATCAGCATAAATGTCCGTCACGCCAAAATCATGTTCACTGTCATCTTTTGACCTCACTTCTTTCATTATCCTGGTGAAAATGGCATCCATTTCACTTTGCAGCTTCGTCACCGTCACAGGACGCTTCTCTGCAAAGCGTCGATCGAGGTTGTCGTGTAATTCAGAGCTCATGCGCATTTTTGCGGCACGCACCATATCTCGTAGTGCTGCGGTCGATCGCTGAATTGCCTTTTCATTCTCCACTTCCAATTTGTCAAAAAGTAAACTGGCATTCTGCTGAATACGACCACATTCAATTTCCACTCCACGCACGCCCTGTAACCCCACGGGTAAAGCTTTAATGCGTTTCAACTCAAGATGAAGTAATTCGGTACATTTCTGTCGCAATAGTGCGCTTTTCATCGGAAGCTTGGTTTTCTCCATGACGTGGCATTCTTTTTTCAACGTGTGAAAAGCAGCATCTACTTGCTTTGAGAGAAGAGCCGTAACTTTCTCACTGTTTGCATGAAGTGCAATCGTAATCTCTTTCTCGGCAAAGGCGCGCAGAGACGTTAGAATCTCTTTGCGCACTGCAACTGGAAAGTTGCTCATCTTTTCACAAGCTTCCATAATAATCATCTCAACATCCTTGTGCAACATTGCATCCAACTCGTCACTTGACATAATTTCTTCCAAGCCTGCTGCTTCACAGTACGCGGCAATATCGTTTTCACACTTTTGCTTCGCTGCTTGAGCCTCTGCACGAACCATTGACGAGTAAATCGACTCGGGCATTATCACTTGATCGCTATTCAACGTATCTACTAGCGCTGGCATGATCCGCGATAAATACTTTGCTGTTAATGGTCGTTGATGGAATTTCATGGGGTGCTGCAACTGACTCGATAGACATTTGCGCAATTCGCGCAGTTTGTCCTGAAACGGCTTTTGCAGTTGGTCAAAGCGGATCTTTTCTCTCAGGTTTGCCGTGTTAGCCACTGGCGCTGGGAAGAGCCAGATATTAATTGACTTAAACGCCTCGATCAGATTCATGCGGGCCAGGTTCCGCACGTTCACTTCTTCGCTTCGCCCTTTTTCCTTCTCAAACAAATCGCGATAAACTTCCTCCGGCGTCGAATTCACAAAACTCCAGTCTCGAAACACTCTTTTTTTTTGCCAAACACAAATACATCATTAAATTATACCAACAACTTATCGCAAGTAGAACTCCAGACTGCACTTACAGATGCAAATGGCCAAACACTTTCGTGTTCGCTCCATCTGCTAGCTCAATGCCTTGAGCTGCACGCGCTAAGACTGCCAACAAGTTCAACATACGATCTGCTTGCAAACTGTCTTTCCAATTGAAGATCACAACTTTCGATGCAAGCAGTACAGGCGACACCAGTCTCGAGTCGTAGGTAATATCTCGATCTCCTTGTCCTTCAGCGTCTACAAATCCAATGTGAATGTCTTTTCTTGTCTTGGACGTAATAGGAGGGCAGCCATTGAAGCCACTAAACTTGCTTAGTGGTACGAAATGGCCCGATAGATCCACACCTTGTGTGCAGGGCTCGCGGAGATTTGAGATCTTGAAAAGATCCTGTTGGTCTGCCAACAAATTCATAAGAAACGATTTTCCTTGTCTAGCTGCACCAAAAATCGAAATGAGATTGATTGGAGTCTCTCCCAGTGGTTGTAGCACTTGCTCTGCTGCTTCAGTGCAAATGGACATTTGGTCACTCTTCCCAGCGTCATGTTTCCCCATTTTAAGCCACTTCACAGCCTACAAAACAAATAATTAGAGAATGAAGACGATGAAGAGATTGATGTGACACGTACTTTTGGTCGAGATACACCACCACCACCGCTAAAGAACATGCTCTTCAGTGAGTCCATACTCAGTTATTTTACTTTAGATTTTGCGGAGAATGCGCAGTCGAAAAAGATAAGTGATATAGGTACATAAAATCGGATTCAAGAGGTGACAGGGTTACAGGTGTTATATTACCGGTACAGTAAGGGCCGTTCTTATAAAATGTCCCGGGACGGGACCCCGGGACGGTCCCATATCCCGAAAATAAGAATCGATCTCCGGACAAGGATATATCCCGTTTTTTGTATTTAATGTGTACCAGTACTTGACGTGAAACTATACACGTAGCATTACTGTAAGAGAACCATCCATTTTGTTCACAATAAACTGCAATAACTGCCACTACGTGAGATAGCGCAGTCTTTTATACTTAAGTAATAAGAAACAATAAAGTTTAAGGCATAAGAGTAGAAGCAAAGCCCGTCCCAGTCCCAACGTCCCGAAATGGCCCTCAGGGGCGTTCTTATTTTCCCACGGGAGCTCCCGGGAGAAAAAATCGAAACCTGATTGGACAATAAAATTTGAACCGCCTGTTTTTTGTTACCCTCTGCTCCCGATTTAAGTCCCGCTCACACGTACGTACCCACGAATGTGCCCCAAAGACAAACACAAACTCGACCATAATGACTGCAACGGTAGACACTTGACCCGACTCAAAGTCGGTAAATTGACCGATTTCATCAATTATACACGTCGACACCACAGCTGCGATCAACACGATTTTAATCACCTGAAGAAGAAATAGTAAAACGGGACAAACATTTAGCCCTAAACTTCGAAAAAATGCCCTTGGACGACCACGAACGTACTCCAATTCCCTTCGGTTATAATCATCACGCGATTGTAATCATCATCATCTTTTAATACTGCTCGATTCCAACCTTGGACCCGAATGATTCCCCATGTGACGTAATGACAGAAACAGATCACAAGCCAAACCAATGGAGTCCCTAACAATAACGTAACGATACTTTCCATTGTCCCCGCGTTCATATCCAGCAAGGAGTCAAGATCCATGACGTACGCTGCGAACCAGACCAATAAAACAAACACAACCCACGAAAGCGGACGCATCTTTTCAAACTCGCGTAACCAGACAAACAAAGACGGGAGAATGCGACGAGCTAAACGTAACGAGAAGCGAACAACCTCAACGCGAAGAATGTAGGACGTTGCAAGGATTGCAAGGCCTAGAAAGACTCGCCATTGATCACCGGATGATGACGTCGATGTGGACGATACTGAGGGCGCTAGGGTAGCCGTCTTAACGAGCGTTGCATTATCATCGGCCATGTTGCTGACGTGAAATATTCGAGTGCAGAGTATTAGAGTATTAGAGTATTAAAGCACCAGGTTACCAGACGACTTCTTAGGTTACGTGTACCACACTGCGTAGGTGGACCACTTTCGTCCCGAATTTGCTTCTTATTTTTGGGAGACAGACAAAGCGTACGGACTTCCCTCCCGGGAGATCCCGGGAGCAAATAAGAACGCCCCTCATATGGTGGGACCGATGCCGTCCCGACGCGACTTAACCCCAGTTGGCTGAGCCAATCATTGTCTTTTATTTCGTCCCGGGACCTCGGGACATTTTGTAAGAACGGCCCTTAGGGCCGTACATGGAAGCAACATCTGGCCTGATAAATGGTCTACTAGTAAATTAGTATATATTATAATACATTTATTAGTATACATTTATTAGTACACCGTTTATTACTACACCTTTTACAGGCCTAAATGAAAAGGTTTGCAACCAAAGTGGATAAGGTAATTTAAAAATAAGTTACGTAAAATTCGAAGGTTTGCAACCGAAGTGGAAATATCCTCATCCAAAGTGAAATGTACAGTAAGCTAGTATTATTTTTACCAAGGACATCGTCGACTCAATGGCGGCGGCTCGTTTTGAGGACATGAAGTATAGCAAGTAGGATAATACGAGGAGGTTGTCAATAAATAATCTTACACATGTACTGTAATTATTTTTAGCCCGATATCTGGGAGATATCTATGATGCTCGACCACCAAACCATGTTGTTCTGCACCGACTGCAACGTTCGCTTGGTCCCTTAACATGTGTCATCTTGTTCATCTGGTATCACTGGTAGCCATTGTACAGCCACACCGAAGTAAAAAAGCACATGAACGAGTGCACTAAGTGTTCCCAGTTGAGTGTTGGTAATATTTGCCATGTCACCTCGAGATACGGCCAGAGATTGCCCAGCAGCGCCCAGAAGTTGCTATACAATTGTACTGCTTGAAAATCCAGCCCCTTGTAGACGTAGTCCTGCTCGGACGAAATGTAGCTGCAGAATTCAGACATTCGCGAAAATTTGCAGTGGAGCCGAAAGTGAATGCGTCCATCCCGCGCGACTCCTTGACACCTGCGAACGCTGGAATTTATCGATCAGCGTGGTTAAGAGCTTCTGGGGTCAGCCCAAGGTCGCTTATCCTGGTCATAATGTGTCGATTCACGGTTTGTTTTTTGGCAAATCCGAAGGATTTGGGTGCACTTAATTAATAACCTTCCTTTTCCCCGATAACTATAGGCTATGCAGTGTTTTCTCAGATCCCTTAATTTTTATAGCCGGTTTATCGAGGATTTTTCGATATACGCTGCTATATTATACGAGTTGAAAGAAGTTGATTATCGCAGCTACGAGAACGTGATCAGTTGGAAAGATCACCGAGTCACGAAGCTGAAATGAACGAATCGGACCTCAAAACCGGTTCTCTGAACAAACGAACCGTGTCTGGATCGGAAGGTCATATGGAACGAGCTATGGTAGCTTTCAGTATGCTGAAGGCGAAGATGGTTTCGACCCCGATACTGAAACATTTCGATCCGGAGAAGATTCCCGTGGTGATTTTATATGCAAGTAAGTAGCCGCACTGGTCTAAGATCATGATGGAGTGTATTGTCCAGTGACGCTTACAGGCCAGACGTTGAAACCGAATGAGGTTAATTATGGCATGGTGGATAAAGAAGGGCTGGCATTATTACACATATTGGATTTCTGTTATTACCAGACAGATTAAGGTACTTTCTAGACGGTCCACCCTAGCTTGGTTATTGTCTTCGACCGGAAATGATGGAAGACTGGGGCGATGGCCAGCGTTATTATCTCAGGTACTTTGGAAATCATTCAAATGTACCAAGGGTGAAGAAGAAATTCTCGGTACCTTGGCAGCCTGTATCACCCCCCGGTCAGAAGTCGACGAAGCCCTGATCGAGGTTGCTCCTCGGAAACAACCGCGAGAATTGATCATTATATCCCCGCCGGTCGTGGGCTTGGATGAGGACCTGATCGTCATAAGTTTTGACGGATCAGCGAGCGTATAGAAAGGTGTAGTGCGTTGTTGTGGAAATTACCAGTGTGGACTATCATATCTGCTGGTTCAGATTATACTCCAGGTATTACAGTCAACGAAGCCGAATCCTGTAGTTTGTTGCTAGGTTTGGATCACCTTCAAGAACAAAAGCAAGGAAGAGTAATCATATGTGGAGATTCAAATTTGGTGATCCGGCAAATCACTGAGGAAATCGACTGTATGATACCGCGCCTGAAGTTGTTGAATAATCGCGTTATGAAAATCCGACGAGGATGGCCGAATCATGACCTCTTGCACGTGAAGCGCGACTGGAACACGAGTGCTGATCATCTTGCCACAATAGCCATGCGTGATCAGACCGGATTGGTGATCACGGACAATGCAGTGTTGGAGGAATTGGTCGAAATCAACAGGTTACCCGAGCTGGTTCACTCGGAAGACAAAGGAAAATCAGCACAAATATCGGTCATGACGATATCACGAATCCGATCGACACCTTGCAGGCCGGTTTCTCAAGAAAGGTTGACGGAAGAAATAGTGCAGAAGCTGCGGATTGAAAGGATCCTCAAGGCTCAAGATGAAGAAAAGTGGAGTGTGGATTTAAGGTCTTTTTGAGTAGTGACCTGGAGAAACTGAGCCAAACCGAAGCGAAGAATTGTGTAAAAATCGCTTCCAATTACGAAATGGATGAAAACGATTTGCTTTTCTATTATTCTCATGCTGATCAAGCTGACGCGGATCTCGATCGATCAGCGATATTGGTGATTCCGGAACATTGCAAGCCGATATTTTACACCACTATCATGTCAGTTTAGAGGGTGGTCATCAGGGTGTTGGCCGGACGTACCACAGAATTCGCAAGCATTTTCACTGGAGAGGTTTATATCGAAGTGTCCAAAAGTTGTTGAATCGTGTTCAGATTGCGAAACCGGAATGGTATGCCGATCATTCGAGGTAGATCGCCCGGAAATATCCAGGCGACCTACCCCTTTCAAGTAATAGCAATGGATAATATTCCTTCCCTGCCGAAATCATTCAAAGGCAATACTGAACTGCTGATCTGGGCCGATTTATTTACCGGACTGGTGATCGCCAAAGCTGGATCTATTCGAACAGCCCAACAGGTTGCCCGCAGTTATGAGGAATGTGTTTTCAGGCGACTTGGTGCAAGTGAAGTAATCAGGCACGATCGGTAACCGGGTCTTATGGCTGAAGTTTTCCGATCATTTAATCAGATGCTTGGTCAGAAACAAAGTGCGACCATGGCCTACCGGCTACAAGCGAACGGCAAAGCTGAACGGATGGTACAGACGCTAACCAGAGCTATTAAGATGGATGTCGCTGATTCCGGCCAACAAGATTGGGACGGATGTGCAGAAAAACTGGTATTTGTGTTAAATTCGTCCTTCGATCGGATCAGGGGAGACACCCCCTTTTATTAGGCGTATGGTTGGGACCCTCGATCGACTACTGAATCGGCGATCCCCGCCGGATGTACCAGAGGTCGGGACCGTGAGGCCCGTCGGTGGCGTATGGGATTGCAGCGTCATTCCAACACGCGCGAGAACAGGTCAATGAACGACCCCGGAGAGCGATCCAAGAAAAGCTTATCGGAATAACGATCAGGCTGATTCCAATAATATTGAACCGGGATCAAGGGTCTGGCTTTACCTGGATCGGGTGAAAGAAGGATATGCCAGGAAGTTAGCGCATATGTGGCATGGACGGTTCCGTATTTCTGAGCTGATCGGCGATCATGCAGCCCGGCTGATCACCGCAGGCACCGATTACGGATTTTTTTGGATCGTCCATTTGTCGATATTGAAGCTGGTCAGGGAATTTCCTGATCGTCCAAAAACCAGGTTATCACTCGAAGATCAGCCAAGGTTTGACTTCGACAAGGATTTTTTACCTGAAGATAGTTGGGAGAGAGTGTTGGTTTAAGATGAATTCGAAGTTGAGAAGATTCTAGACACCCGATCGGGCAAAATGACCCGATTTGGTCGAGCCCATCGTGATTTCTTGGTCCAGTGGAAAGGTTATGACGATTCGACTTGGGTGGATGAACGAGATCTCAGCTGTGGATCTTTAGTAAGAGAATTTGAACGTGATCAGGTGAGACGGAACCGATTCGGAGTTATGCAAACTCACGAAGAAGGTGATCAGGAATCCCAATAGTTTGGATCGGCACATCTCTACGGATCGGCTAATGAAATCGATCTGACTAACTCGAAATCAAGCAAAGTAAACTGGCTCGGAGTTGGCGAATATATATATATATATCATGACAATTACATTTACATGCATCTGGAACAATCGAATACGCAAAATGAAGACAAAATCTGGAACCTGGAGATATGGTTACGAATATAGAACACAAGAAAAACAAGCGCAATATATTAAATAATTAAAAGAGAAACGAAATGAGACTGGTTGTCGCGATAATTATGGGCCACTTTTCGCACGCAGACGAGAAATCTGATGCCCCGAATGATCCATAGAATTTAGCGATACTAATTTCTCCAGGGATCGTGGTGATCAACAAAGGTCAACGCGTCTTTGCCCTAGCCGATCGGCTAGGAATACCAATCTCCGGCGTCCAGCGTAACCCCTCTCGCTTCCACTCGGCGGACAGGCAGGTGCAATATGGAGGGAAACAGGAAAACATCCAAGTCATATTCTTTGATTCGGACGCAATCCGCCACGAAATCAAAAATTGCTGCCCTAACGGTCCTGGCTTTGCTACGGCGACGATTGCGAGTATGGAAATAGTGCTCAATCCAATCCTCCTTGCGCATACTACTGGTGATCGGAAACTGATGGGTAGATTCCCATATCGCTTGGCCATGGTCCTCGCAAAATTGGTCCAAACGCGACTTTAGGGCGTGAAACCAGGGTCGATCGGGAAAATCTAATCCAAGCATAGGGGTCGCAAGAACCTTCCAACATTTTGAATCAACCATGACCCGAACAGCCTTTGCCGTGAGCAAACCAGGATGTCACTGGTCCCACGGAGGCGCCGACGACTTGGCAGGGAAAATCCATCTTCCTGGGCGAGAGAAACAGCGCGGAACAATCTTCTTCTTGAATTGGAGGACCATCGGGTTTAAGTCCCACACTTGACGAGCTCCTATGGCTGGCGAGACGCAAGTTGAGTTGCTGTCGGCCTGGTCGCTGAAATAACATATAATGCCATGAATTTCTTGCTTGGGTCGTAGCTGTAATCATCTCGGTTCACGGCTGAACGCGAAGCTGCGCCTGTAAAATTGGGAGGCCGGCCGATCGGCGTCGCATTAGTTGACGGAGGACTACTTGAAGTGGCCGGAGCCGGTCGTTTCTCTACCAGTTCGCCCACTCCATTGTCGTCCTAACAGGTTAAATCGATGGCTTGATTTAGCGAAGCCGGTTTTGTTGGGCTTGTTGTCGAAGCTCGACGACCGGTACTGCGTGACTTGACCAAAGCGGTCCGGGTACGTTCGTCCGAGTTCGTCGAATCATCATCGGAATCTGGGACGAAGAGGCGAGGACGCTTTACAGGAACCGGTTTCCCTTTAGAATCACCTTTTTGCTTATGAGTTGCTGAACCAGGCGGCGCTGGAACTGGTTCCGGAATCGGGGAGGACCAGACCGTGCGGGCTCAGGTGCCGCCGATTCGTTGACCGCCGGCTGATTGACTTCCACGTCGACCGGCGAAAGAGAAGTGGCGAAGACGGGCCCGATCCAGGAAGCTTGCTTGGTAATTTACTGGCCGGACCGAGGGCGCCGCCCAACTGGGGAAATCCACGTAAAGCGTTCCGGAGTGATTCCGAATCAGCATTCGGACCGGTCCACTTGTCGATCGTCTGGTGGGCGACCTTCTTCAGATCGAAGAGACGACGGGTCCAGGTGCGCTCATCCAACTGCAAGGTCTCGAATTTAACTCGGGCGAGAGTCAACTCCCGCCGACGATGATCAGCATCTTTCTGATTCTCACTATGCTGTTTCTGAACACTGGAACGGCCAATATGAGAATCAGAGAGCTGCTTGACCAGGAAGTCATCCTGCTCATCCATATGTCGCGTTTCTATCTCTAAGCGTTTCACTTCTTCTCTCTTGGATCAACTGGTCATGGATATGGTGGTGGTCCTCGAGCAATTGCAAGTGGTCCACCATCTCAACCATTGACTTCTTCATATTCTCGATGTGCACCTGGGGGAGGTAAAAGAAGCCATTCATCTGTATCGGATAAGTCGCATTGATCAAATATACCTTGATCGCGGACAGTAATAGATAGGGCAAGAACCATGGACTGCAGCGAGGCAACGGTGTCGGAGGGTTTTGTCGAAATACGTAGAGCAGCAAGATCGGCGGATAACTGATCACGCTCAGTCGTCAAGGCCTGGATACGGTCTTCCAATCTTGTCCGGTCACGGTTTTGGTCAGCGTGAAGAGCGTTCAGCTGGTCGTACTCCACCTGTAAGGCTGATAGTCGCTGAACCAGGTCCGCAGATCCACATTCCAAGCAATCTATCGCAACTAGTTTGGTTGAACAATCCAGCACGAAGCGTCCGGTTGGTCTCGCATAAGGAGGCCATCTCAGGATTCACATCCTGAAGACCCAGCCGCAGTCGGCTAGTGTCCGCCGAACCTAAGGAGAGCGAGCCAGTCCCTTCTACTAAGAGTGCCAGTTGCTCCAGGTAGCTAAAGGAACGGCTCGGAAGGGACCAGGTGGCGAAACCCAGGGGCGGACGGAAAGAAGTTAAAGTTGATGTCGGAGATAGAGAGCTGGTCGCGATCGTGGTGGTTAGGGAAGTCAAGGCCGGAGAAGTCGTGGTAACCTGAGGACGCAGATCAGACGAATTTGATCTTGGAGGCGAGGCATCGTCTGGAGAATCAGACGGAGGGGCCGGAGAAGAACCAGGAGGCAGAACCGGATCAGACATGATCACCAAGTGGGAAATATCGTTATGGGGTGAGTCGAACCGCAGTCGTTGCGCGGCTGCAGTTAGTCTCAGGGGCGGCTGTGGTAGAGTGATTCAACAAAAATCAGGAATAAGTTGTCCACATACGGCTGTTGATTGGTAGCTGTGGGAACACCCATCAAGACAGAGCCGCTGATGGGTGGGACAGGTTGGCTCCACTCAGGATGGTACATAAGTGATAACGGGCTTTCGTAAAACGTGGAGAAGAAAACAAGAAGATGTCGCTCTCACACCATGTCCCAGAGAACAACGGACCGGTAAATATCACGATCGGATGTGAATATCCAGATACCGGACCGGGTTCGTGCAAGACCGGGCCAGTCAAGATATATGTGGTGATCAACAGTGTTATGGACGGTTTGATATATCGGGCGTGGTAGAACCTGATCATTGGAGTAAATCATCGCCGATCCAAGTGGTTCGAGTGATGTGATATTGAGATCTCGGTTAACCGGCCGAACGATTTGAAATTGCCCTAGGGTATGAAGACCAAGTCTATGACGGGGCCCTATGTGTGAAATGATGAGCTTTATGGGGAATATCAGCTGAAACAAACGGCAGGGGTCAACGTTCAACCTCGCGGTTCAACGTATAATGGAGGTCAAAGATAAGGTTGAGCGAGCGGGAGATGTCGATGTCTGGGTGATCCAGAGGTGGTTCGAAATGATTTGGGGTTGATTCGACCTGATTCCCGGGCCGGTCCTGAACCAGCCTGAATCGGCCTTCCAGGTGAGAGGTGGTTCGAAATGATTTGGGGTTGATTCGACCTGATTCCCGGGCCGGTCCTGAACCAGCCTGAATCGGCCTTCCAGGTGATAAGGAATCAGGAGTTCAGCCAAGATCAGTGTTGAATCGGATGAACAACATCCCAAGAGGCCGATCTTGAGCTGGTTCGGGCTGATACTTGAAGATCAGTTGGTTGAAGATCGGCAGAGAACCGGATCAGGATCGGCTGAAGTTCGGTCTAAAGTGGTACGGATCAGGTTGCAGAAGCGTTGAAGATTTGTTTATGGTTATACGGGGCAACTTTGTGACAAATGATCAAGATTGGAGTATGAGGTGGGGTCACACAAGTTGTGTATGGTTCATTAGGTTTTTAGATATTTGCCTATTATAATAACGGGATTGAATTTACCCCCTAAGCAAAGAGTCGCTCCGCCACGTGTCGCGGTCATTGGGAGCACAGGGTTAACTAGGCCCCTGTAGCTCAACTTAATTCCCGGTTAAGACGCGCATAGACGCATTTTGGCTAACCGGAAGTCCCCCGACGGGATTTGCTTATGTTTTCGACCCTCAGCCTCTTACGCGCACGTTTTTTACACGTTTTTACTAATTGGAAAGGTTTTGTGGAGATAACGTTGTGGTTTACTGTAGAAGATCGTGGTTTTTTGTGATTTCCTCGTTATTTCTCGTTTTATTAGCTGGCCTGATCAGACGAAGATTCCCGATCAGTGCCATTATATACTTTAATTAAGTGTTGACCCTAACCCGTTCTCCGGTGAATACTTCCATCCGAGAACACCCCCGTCTCGAGAAGGGTCCAGCCTCTGACCTGATTCGAATCATCCTTCTCATCTAGAGTCCACCTGAATGAGTGTAACCACCGAAGATCAATGGCGTTGATGGACTTCGATGTTAAGTTCCCTCCGGGAGGGAGGAAACCAACATTGATCGAATTGGGTAGGCGATATCGTCGGATCTCCCCTAAAGAATCGAAAAGACGTTTTATGGAGTACTTGATGGAGTTCTCGGAAAGTGGATCAGGGGTGACGGAAATCATTCCCAGGAATGTATGGGGAAGCACAGACACCCTGAAAACGGTGAGTACGTTATTGCAACGGGACATTTTCGTGCTAAGTCACCCGCCTGGAGAAAAAGTACCTGGAGTACAATCCTATGCTCCGGAAACACGGCGATTTCAAGCGAAGTCGTATCAAATGAGTGGGGAATACCCTATGATGGTGAAAGACTTTTACGCGAAAATAAGGACTTTCCTAACATCACCGGAATCAGAGTCGCGTGAGCAAAAAAGGCCCATCATTTTGAGATATGGGGGCCAACACTACTCTGCTATTTTGACGGGAAGACGGGGACTCCCTGACGAGGATGTTTCAATGGATCGTAGCAGCGATGATGAAGATTATGACGACGATCACCAACCAGTATTGGGAAGACAAGTGATCTTGCATTCTTCTGGTGAGGGTGGTGCCACCAGTGATGCGTCAGACCTCGTAGATAGTGGCAACGATTCCGCATCAGCGTTGGGCTGTCAATCGCCGTGGGATCCCGATGACTGGGATGCGAATATCGATGACTTGTTACAACGATTACAAGGTCCAACGATTCACCATGGTTTAAAGTGTGAAATTACGGAGATTATCATGACGAAGGACCCCAGGATGTGTGAACTTCTTCACTTCCTGACAGACACGGTTGGCAAGCTATCCTTGCCTGAACAAGAAAGTTTGCTGGCGGCAGATATGACGGATGTGGATGTAAGAAAGCGTTTTCATCAACAATATCAAATATCAGAGCCGATCTTGAACCAGTGGATTGCGAAGGTATGGCAGGATTTATAACCAGAGCAGGAGTGCCTGCTCTTATCGGATGGGTCACCTTCGGGATAATACAAAACCGTCGGACATCTCCCAAAGTTCCCAGGAAGCGGCAGAATCCGAAGGTGATGTCAGTCCAATCACGAAACGGGTATGCCGTCGGGAACCATCCGACGGAGTGATTGAGGCATAAGAAGTACAACCGGTCGCACGGGAACTGATCGACGATTTCGAAGATTGTAACTCGGATGTGGTGATGGATTCGTTAACTTTGGAAGAATTTAAGATTGCTTGGCACACATTGCTTCCACAATGAAAAGAACAAACCGGGATCCCGTTCCCTTTGGTTAACTCTACCAAGACTTTGTGAATTAAAGCAGCACAAGCGGACTCAAATCGTCTACTTCACATGATTAAGGATGTATCTGGCGCGCATTTTATTTTAGACGGAGTGCATTCAAGTGTCCTTGTGGAATTGACGAAACACTGGCGGGAACAATGCTGGTTAGCTGTAATTGAAGCCGGTAAGCGAGAAGGTCTTGCGGACATCCCACCAGCTTGGTTCGAAGCATGGGAGCATCGAATTTTGGTGATGATTGGGTCAGGACAGCGAACTGCAATCCTTAACAGTTCGCAAGAATGGTCAAGGCTCCGGAAGATAGGCTATGAAGGTAATGAAATATTGCAACTGCTAGCTCCAAGGCTGGTGCTCCACCTAGCAGCGGGGATGCTGTGTGCTCATATCTTCGCGGAGCAGATAGCGGCATTACTTGGAGTGGATTACAACCCTACAGATACTATTCTGACTCTGTTGCAAAGGCATCTGGAACTAGTCCGACGGCGTCCGACTTACGCCACCATTATCGGTGGGATTGATAAAGGTATCTCGGAAGCCTGGAAGGAAGTGTTTAATTACTTCCAAGCAAGACAAACTTTACAATTGACGAATGGTGACGAAGACTTGACGAGTGAGTCGGGCCCTGGTGGGTCGGACCAGTACTAAGGGCACCGCACTGGATAGACACGTTAATCACTCCTACTTCAATCTAAATTCAATGGATAACTTTACGAAATATCATATGTTACATGATACGGAATATGTGTCACATAAGAATAAAGATGGGAGTGTCCATCGACACATTTCGCATACATTTATAAGCCAAAATGTCCGAGGCTTCGCGATTAAAGATGTAATTTCGTTGATGTCAGTGTGGAAGAGAGGGTACCCGGACCACCCGGCCCAGTTTATCCTTCTACAAGAAACACATGTGTCCACATTAGAAGACTGTGAACAGATGGCGAAACATTGGGCATTATTATGCGGTCAGGTGGATAGGTACCGAACTCTTTCTTATTGGAGCATTTTCCCAAAAAAAAGGGGAGTAGTGGCAATCCTCTTGGTCCCTTCTATTGCAGATAATGTTATGGCATGGAAGCGAGAGCACTGGTCCAATCGACTTATGGTGCTAAAATAGAATGATACTGTCATCCTGAATATTTATGGGCCTTCTAGTGACTCCAAGAAACGTGAACATTTCTTCAATGGAGTGCGGCAAATATTCCTGAAGAAACCAAGACTGTGCATAATGGGTGGAGATTTTTATTGTGTCGATAATCCAGTCTTAGACAGATTAGGTGGGATAAGACCCA
This sequence comes from Sclerospora graminicola, assembly GCA_001887855.2. Classification (NCBI taxonomy): domain Eukaryota; phylum Oomycota; class Peronosporomycetes; order Peronosporales; family Peronosporaceae; genus Sclerospora; species Sclerospora graminicola. The sequence goes on along the minus strand of MIQA02005042.1, from coordinate 13,518 downwards.
CACGGCCAGAGAGTGAGGCTCTGCGGAGACTTCTTCAAGAGTGGCAATTGTGGGATGCAAGATATCTGATGGTGTCGCCGCTGGAAGAGTCCCATCTAGATCCGCATGAACATTTCACATACTGGCGTGGAAATCAAGCCAGTCGCCTTGATCGGTTTTACGTTTCCGGAGACTGGAAAAATTGGGTCATTTGGGTAGCAGTAACAGCCCCACCACTCCAGTCGGATCACAACCAGGTGTGTCTCTATTTCAAAGACCCGATTTTGTCCCGTAATATGAATTGGATTAGAAGAATACATTACCCGTTCCCAGGTTCCCAGAAGGAAGCGATTCGAGATAAAATAGTGGAACATTTATCAACCACACAGACTTTCTCTCTAGCACGAACTCATTGGGATAATTGGCTAGATTGCTGTCGAACTACCCTATACAAAGTGCGGAAATCACTAGCTAGGAGTCGGAAGAAGCGTGTGCATCAGTTACGGAGATCGGTGAGTGAATGTGCTGTACCTATTTCTCTGTCCCATTGTTTTACACATGATCGCTTCAACGAGAAAGCATATCATTCATGCTATCTCGGAAACATTACATACAGAAAGGGTGATTCGCCGTGGTTTTCGTTTACATCGGTCTGCGGCAGATATTCGGTGACTCTTCAAAAGGGCTTCAGTTTGGGAGAGAGACCAAACGGTCACGAAAATAGTGGCTACATCAGACCAAGTATTTGCAGACGATCTATCCATACCAAACAAGTTTGCAGCGATGTGGAAACCGATATTGGGATGTAGTCACAGAGCTGTGAGTAGTCAGCAGCTGTCATTTCAACTCCAACAGTTTATGACCATACCGGCAGCGAATAATGTTTCAGATTCACAAAACATGGAATTGATGTCCGAGATCTTCGTAACGGATGTTGAGTGGGCTATCAAGAGTATCGAGCGTAGGAAGGCAGCGGGGCAAGATGGAATCGGTAACGATTTCTATAAGGACTTTTCCCCCAATTTACTGGAGCCTCTAACAACTCTGTTCAATGCGATCCTAAAGGGAGGGGATCCTCCCAGTTCTTTTCTGAAAGCAGGTGTGATTCCCCTGCGGAAAAAAGGCGATTCGAGTAATGCTCTTGATTACCGGCCAATCTCACTATTCACGACGAGTTACAAAGTGTTTGCTAGCACGTCGTTTACAGAACTTTCTGGGCCAGCTTATCGGTGATACACAACAAGGATTTGTATCAGGTCGCAGAATGGATAAGGCGGTGATTCTGATGAAGGCAGTGTTCAAGAAATACAAGAAGATTAATAAAGTATCAGCCGCAGAGAGTGCTGGGGGTCCTGTTCTTAGCCTTCAGTAAAGCGTATGATACAGTGGGCAGGAAATATCTTTTTGCAGTTTTACGATTATTTGGATTTTCGAATGAGTTTGTTGCATTAATGGCTCGGCTACACGGGAAAACAGCCGCACTTTGTAAACAAAGGAAAGGGTAGATGTTATTCGCACCCCCCCCTACAGGATATTCGGACCCCCCTGTACCGTAAGACAGGTACAATGTACCTCAATACGACATTCTGCCTAGCTCGTACCTACTCACGGTGCGATGACAGAAAAAATAAATAATTGTAAGAGGATCTATGAAGAAGTTGCAGACAGTCAGCCGCGCCATCCCCCTCCCCCCTCCGTACAGCCAATATCAAAGGTATGTGTATCTCCTATTCTGTTTTCTTCTTTTTATTATATTGTGATTGGGAATGATGCGTATTATTCTTAGCGGTGCGACTGTATAAGCCAAATGTTCATGTATGGCGAGACAGTTGCCGCCAACGTCCATGTCATTATCGACTACAATGCAGCCCGTTTGCTCTATCCAGTATGCTTATCTTCCCAATATTTTTGGGTAAGTGACAACTCGAAACTTGACAGAAATCAAGCGCGACGTAAGTGCGGCCTTCAGCTGTCAGATTGGCTCCAATTAGCGCTGCATTGCTTTTGTTTCCCGTGACACCGTGGAAGAAGACAGGCAGTTTCGTACCATAGAGTTGTCAGCCACACAAACCCCGACCACCACAATAATGGCAGCAAACAACAAAGCACAAATTACTACATCAAGCCATACTCGTGTTGCATGTACTCCCTCAAGATGAAGCCGAGATCCACAATGTGATGCGCGTGAACGACCCAGTGCCGATTGGTTTACACAGGAGATTCTTGCGTCTGCGCAATCACCCATGATACGCGCTTTCAAGCAATTACACTACGATCTGCAGTCCTTCACCGATCGCGCTGACGTCGACACCGTCACGTATCTCTTACCGTTCGTTAAGGTCATTGAGTCGGAGCATACGAGTGGTTTTATAACGAGCGCTGCCATCTCTGCAATTAGCAAAATTCTCTTGCTCGAGCTAATTACTACCGGTAGTGCGCTATTGTTGCTATCAATCGAATCGCGGTTCGGTGATTGTAATTACTCTTTTTACGTATCCAATCATTTTTGTTTTGTAATTACACTTATTACGGCTTCTTACAATACACACCTGGTCAGGACGGTACATTGTACCTGTCTTACGGTATAGGGGGGTCCGAATATCCTGTGGGGGGGGGGGGAGTATAACATCTCCCGAAGGAAAGGGCATTTTCACGGGTCGTATTTGGTTTGTTTTGGGGCAGATTGTAATGGGTATTGGCGAGCGGCTGACCACCGTGTTTGCTGCAGCCTCTGATAAAGACCATGCGCCCAATGCGACACGACATCCCACTAAACGCTCGGGACACGCTTCGACTTCGGCCTTTCTGGGTTCTCGAGGAGTCAGGCGAGGTGCGACCTTGGCACCTAACAGTCCTCGGTGCAGCGTCGGATGCATAAACAATTGCTGCAAAAACGAGTTCATATAGCACGAGAATCCTTGATTCTTGAGTCCAACGTGTTCGCCGTTGCCGCGGGTTTCAACGCTGTTCTCTTGGCCCCATTTAAACCGCAACGCATAACTGCGCGTAACCAGTTTGCCAGGCGACCCTGTAAACGTGCAAGATAGTAGCGTCCGAGAAGATGGCTCTAGCAAGTAGCTTGAACGCAGGGCGTCGTGTCTCCATGGACACGCACAGGGGACAACGACGTCGATATTCCGTAGGCAACGTGAACAAACACTCTTCATAGACAACATCAACGACCTCGTGGGCGATATTCGCCCCCACATCTGCGTGTACAACCAGTAGTTCACGTAGAAATTCCATAAATCCAATCAAAACTTCGCTTGATCGTTCATTGCAGGCCAAAAACTTGTTGGAAAAGCCACGACGCAGTTTCGCGACCACAGTTTTGGCAAGTTGTTGGCAATACGACGATGCATGGCTGCCTTCGATACGTACCAGAGAGCACAGTATGCGTGTGTACTGATCACACGGCGCCGTCACGCTCTCGATCAGATCGATCGACTGAATACATTCCCCAAACACCACTTCAGCTGCTGCATCCGACGCTTTACAGATCGATTCCAATGAGAGCTAATGGCCACTTTTTTAATCAGATGTTAGCTTTGTATCGCAGTCATGACGAGCTCGTGGAGCGTGTATGCCGTTGTTATAAGCGCATTTTGCGCTCATGTGGTAACAAACAAAGCCGTGCTGTTTTTTTGGAGCAAGTGGAGTTGTGTTTTTTGCGAGAATTAACGCAAAAAAAACAATGGAAGAGCAACATAATTCACTGGCGGCGAGTGACAACAAACTTGCATTTAGTTTTCAGGACTTTCAAGTACGAATGGGTGTGTCGAAGCATCGCTTCAAACAACAGGCCTCGAAGCATATTTGAACGAGTATATCCGGATGGTGGACTTAGCAAAAAAGGATTCAGGGAAATTCCAGCAACCGATTTGGTAGTTTTGAGCCAGTTGTCGACTTCTGGTCCCGTGATCGTCTCCCTCGCAGAGCATAGTACCCAATTGGTGCTCGTGACCAAATTGTAGCTAGTGACCATGATGTCGAAACAGCTCTAGAAATGGTTCCCATGCTATCACAAATGCGTCATCCCCAGCTTCTCAATTACTAGACTTGTCTGGAATGAACGGATCGCAATGACTGCTGTCTGTGAATACATGACGCTGGGAACGCTAGAGGCTTATCTCCGAGGCTCTGGCTCAAAAGTAATTTGGAAATTTCAAGATGAAAGCAGCAGCCGAGATTGCTCGTGCCCTCATGTACCTGTATAGTCAGCACATGTCACATACGATGGTCTTAATGGCAAAAATGATATTGTTGATCCTAAGAAGGGCTGCAAGCTGAATCCGGTGCAGGCAGCACTTCCTACAGGCGGATCATCTCCTTACAGTTGCCAGTCATATTATCGCGGAAGTGACTTTACCACTAAGGCATTTTTCGCTCATGAAATTATAATTAGCAAGCCCTCTCGATCTTCGTCGGATATGTATGCAATTAGCGTATTACTAGCACATTTTGACATTTGTCAGACAGCAGACAAAATGATTAGGAGCTCGTGGAAAATGCGTACGCAGGGTGGCGACTGTGTCATACACAACGGCACGTTTCTTTCTCCTGACGGCACGATAGAATCAACCGATACAGATAAGACTGACTTCGACATTTCCATGCGACGTACTACACATATAGACAAATTGCCAAGCACAAATAGCTTTCGAGCACTACCAGGCGCCCATGTATTTGCTTTGGAGGACAATCGACGGCGCTCATACTTAGGCGCCAATAGCAATGGCGGTACAAGTTTCATGAGTATGTTCACTTTCACGCCGGATTGCCCATCAATGGTAAGGGAGCTGGCAGCCGCTTGTCTTCAGTATGATCCGTCATTACGCCCTAGTGCATCTTACATCGCGGCTATGCTGCACACTTAGACAAACCCTGATAGTAGCAATACATGTGTGGTAGATACTAGTTGGTAAATTTAATGCTACTCTGGATCTCTTCTCTCGCTCTTCACGGGTCTGTATTAGCTTAGTTGAATATCTTCTATTTGCTTGACGAGCTCATACATGTCGTCGTCAAGGATGCCCGTGTGTCGCCATCATTTGGCGATCGTACTCTTAGTGACTAAATGCCACGCATCGTTTGCCCAACGCATCGCCACAAGCACGTCGACGCAGTGCAAAACATCAATTTCGCGCTCGATATCTTCTCTTCGTAAATTTAAATCACGTGATAGCAGAGCGTCGAACCGGGTGATGATGTGCCGATTCTTCATCTGCAAGATTTTTTCCTTAAACTGCCGGATGATACCTGCGTCCTGTGGCTGGAGGCAGGAGGTGGTGTTGGGTGGGAGCATGTGCAGAGTCACGTTGGAAAGAGGTGTATCCACGCGATGGGATGAAACATTGTCGAGGAGGAGCAATACCTCTCGATTCTCCATGCGCATTGATTCGTTGAAGCGATCCTCCCAGCACCGGAATATTTTGCTATTCATCCAAGCTTTTGCTGAGCTGGCGTAATCGACGCCAAGTTTTGCAGGGCTCTTGCCACCAAAGCAGCGTAGGCGCTGGCTCCCGCCAATAAAAAGCAAAAAAAAGATTTTAATGCTCTACTTCAATAGATTTCGCGGGAAACCAGCTATCTCTGAGTTTGATTAAAAATAGGTCTACAAGTTGTACTTCTAATTTCTGATGAATTTGTGAAAGGAATTGTTAATAAAATAAGTAAAGAGCCGAACATAGCAGCGGCTGCTTAGAGGATCCATCGGCGTTGCACTTGATAGCAACTGTCATGTGCTCCTTTGAGTTCTTACGACCAGCGAATAGCTTCGATGCGATCGACTTCTTGACTACCGCAGAGTAGAAAAAAGCAGTCTCGTCCATATTGTAGATGTCGTGAGGCGCGTACTCAACTGCCTTTTTTCAATTTGTTGAACATGACACGATCAGAATCTTCCACTCCTCGCACCGCCGAATCCACTTCGAAACCTCTTCCTCCAATTCGGGGCAGGAGACGCGGCGGTTTGTTTTATGCTGCGAGTGGTACTGTATCCAGTACTGTCACTCGCTTGTAGCACGCGACTGTGGTGAAGTAACTTGCAAATTAATTAACGGGAAGGTATGAAATACATCTGACCGAGGGTGCCTTCTGATTGGCAGAAAATGCGGACCGAGGGCGTAGATGCCGGATGGCAGTTGCCAAGCGTATCCACCAGCGGCAGGATGGTGCCAGGCATGGAATCGAGCCAGATGGGTGTGATCGAATAATTTGTAATTGGGCTAGCTGGAGATGGGCCGTCCGGATCAGGTGAGCCGGATGACCTCAGATGGTGGATGACCGAAGGGTGGATTGTTTGGAAGGTGTATGTGCGAAGGGTCCCGAAAGACGTTGAGCTTTGCAGAGGACGGATGAGGCGCCAGAGTTGGACGCGGAGCTGCTGAGGAGGGGTTAACGCCAGCGGTCAAGTGAGCTTAGATGGATGGCTATCTGGGTCGAGCCGGATATTTGATGTGCGGTACACGAAGGAGTATCCAGGCAAGCCGGCTGGGTTTGGTGTAGAGTACACCAAAGAACGTCCGGTCGAGCCGGCTGGTTTTGATGTGCAATACACCAAGGAGCATCCGGCCGATCCGGCTGGGTTAGATGTACAGCACACCAAAGAGCATCCGGCCGATCCGGCTGAGTTTGGTGTACAGTACACCAAGGAGCATCCGGACGATCCGGCTGGGTTTGTTGTACGTCACACAAAAGAGATCCGGGTGAAGCTAACTGGGCTATTTCAGGTAAGACACATAACTATCCAGTCGGTTCTTGGGGGTAGGTTACACAAAACTATCCAGCCGGTTCTTGGGGGTAGGTTACACAAAACTATCCAGCCGGTTCTTGGGGGTAGGTTACACTAAAGGGAGTATTGGATATAGGTATAAAAATCAGTATACGTTTCGCTTTCTTAGACACAAGTCGCTTTCATTGGTTCACAGCAGAGGGCTAACAAGGTCCCCTCTTGCTGCTATTGGTTTGCCCGGGGAATGTTAAAGTAACCCACCGTAAGTCCCTTGACCGGGAGTCGCTGCGTCGTGTATACTCACCTCAAGTCGCCCGTGTTTTGAACACGGTATATCTCTTTTGGAAAGTGTGGTAACGTTTTGGTTTTCTGTGGAAGATTGTGGAGTTTCATTTGGATTCCCTATTACGTACACGACTGGATTTACTCCTTTATTATCATTGGTTTAGCTGGCCGATCGATTATTCTCGGTCCAGCCATCGCAGTATACAAACTTCAAGTATATCGTCAATCCTGCTCCCCGGTGAAGATTTCCGCCCAGGAGCTACCCCTAGTCCTAACCCTCGTCTCCCTATTCGACGGACTTTTAACTTTTCGCCCTAGGGTCCATCAAGAGAGCGCAACCGCCAGTGCTGACGGGTACACAAGGTGAGCTTTTCGAACATGGATCATCCAAGTCGTCACGACCAAGGTGATGGAAGTGACCGATCCAGCCGGCTGGATGCCGGATCGGATCAAGACCTGGATGGACGGAGATACCCCCTCCTACAGTCAGTCATCTGGCCACCCCGTGGGTGTTCGCATCTCAGAAAGAATTTCTGAGAGCGACTACACCATAATGGTGCGCGTGTCCGGATCTCTTGGTGACCCTGGATATCACTGCGAGTCCTTAGTGGGCGAAAGACCTAAACCTGTCAAATTCGTTGAAGACATTGAGTCGGGTGCATTGGGGGAAGGCATATCGCCCCCAATGCTGCTGAAGATGGAAGGATGCGATGGTCGACTCGGATTGGGGGAATTCGAGGTCGACATTAAAGAAGAAGTTACCCCCCTAGAGGCTCGGGCTGGGCCGGATTACGGTACTGGACCAGATTACGGTACTGGGCCGGATTACGGTACTAGTCACTATAGTACCGGCCGCTATGCCCCAGCTGGAGCCGGATCGGAGAATGGTGCAAGTCACTATAGGCCGAGGAAGGAGCATGGTTTCGACCATGATCCTAACCAACAAATGCATATTATGAATATCAAAGAAGAAAAATTTAAGAAAGAAGAATCTGAAGCTGGATACGACCGGAGTGGGAAGCTGGCCGGATCGAATCAAGTCACTATCCAGATCACCTACCCCAAAAAAACTGGATTGGCAGGAGCCGGATTATCCAACCCGCAACGATAGGCCTCGTTTCGAAGAAGGAGAAGAAAAGCTGGACGGCCTATCACAAAAGGTTACGGATACCGATCTGGAGCGTGCCCGCCATCTTCGCAAGTTGGGGCAGTTCTTGCGGTCGGACGGGGTCCTGAAAATAACACGACCGAAAATCCTTGGCGGATTAAAAGGTCCCGTCTCTCCCGCATCCCTCTCAGACAGCCACGTGTCCCTTATTAGAGGACTGTTCAATCAACTCAAGCAAGTCGGCATCAGCACCGGCGCTTTTGACCCGAACCAGTTGTTCGATCTGAAGGCAGACAGGTTGAAGGAGGCATCTAACGCACTGCACGACCGCTTGGTACCGTTAGTGGGCTGCTCTCCGTCAAAGAAGATGACAGCAACAACTCGAGTGACGCCGCCTTCGCCGCCGGCAGCAGGCAGACCGGCCGGATTACACTCGGGTTCTTCTCAGTACGGGTCTGCCCCTTCAGAAGCGGATTCAACCGACTCCTCGGTAGGTATTACCCGCATGACGCTTGGCCCAAGGGGAGCAGCGCGTGTGGCGACGGCCATGAGGTTAGGAGGATATGAAGATCCGGATACGCCTGAGCGGAAGAAAGCCAGTCAGCACAGCGTCCAGACCCGGACGGCGACGGCAGATCCAGAGCCAAAGGACGAAGACGTGGACGGGCGGATTAAGAAGGAATGCCGATCTAGCAACCCAGCCGCCCCCCAAGTCGCCCCGCGAGTAGACCCTCAGGCAAGCCCTCAAGTGCCGGATCACCTTCATAACATGTTTTCGGCGATGATGGAGCGATACTTGGAAAAACAGCGTCAGGTGAGGGCCAGCAGCGGCAGCCCGGGGTCACTGAACCAGCCCGCTCGTCGTAGGAGTCGGGCGCCAGAGCCAGCCCAGTACTATGCGAGGGAGCCGACTGATGAAGACATGGAGTCAGTGCAGTCCAAGCAGAGTGAGCCCCATGCCGTCTCGCCAAGCCGCCGGACAGATCGCCGAACTGGACGGCCAACGAATAGGAAGCTGTCTCTCAGCGACGTGGATATGGAATCCGTCCAGTCGACTATGATCCGGATGACCTGGATCTGGAGATGGCTCGCCGAGCCAATGTGGCCTCAGCACAAGCGTTTGATCCGGACTCAGGGGCGATTACAAGGGTGCGGATGTCAGCCACGTTCGAGTTGAAGGATTTCACTGGACGGGACATGGACGATGACCAAGCTCGAGGATGGCTGAGCAAGACGAAGTCAGCATTCCTCAGAGACCGGACGCCGGACTATGAGAAGTGCCTGATTTTCGGAGACTTGATGAAGGGTCCGGCTAAAAACTGGATCCAGCAACTCAGCCGGGAAGTCCGAGATGATTGAAGGGAACTGGTCGAAGCATTTGGAGAGCAATACTGCGGATCGGGAATGTCGGTAGCGCGCCAGTATTTCCCCACCAAGACGAGGGCAGACGAGACCCCTCTGGAATACCTCCATCGTCTAAATGTCGCTTGCATGAGGGCGATCATACCGGTTAAAGCAGATGCCAGCCGGTCGGAAGCTGCCCGGGAACATGTGGAGCATTTCATCAGCACGTTGGATGATCGGGAGCTGGCGGATCAGCTGGCGTTACTGCGATTGAAGAATACCACGGAGCTGGAGCTGACGCTGCGCACTTATCAAGAGCGAAGAAGCGAGGCCCCACGGCAGCAGTTGGAGCAGGCCGGTTCAAGTCACGTTTTAACCCGGATCAAGGAAGCCGGCCGCCATCCACCAGGACGTCCCGAGCCGTCCGCATGGTCGCCCGAGAGTCGGATGCGACTAGTTCGGAAGAGGAGTACCAGCTGTCCGGGGGCGAATCTGAGGAGGAGCAATACCGGTACCTGTTCTCGGCGGAAGCCAGTCAGCAATCCAGGCTACCATCTGGGTCCAGCCAGCAGAAGGGTTTTCCGGCTCGAACTGACCAGGATTACCCCGGACGGAAATGTACCCACTGTGGGTCCATCAAGCATGACGACCGGAGCTGTTGGAAGCGGCTGACCTGCTAGAAGTGCGAAAGGAAGGGACATCCGGCGGAACACTGTTTGTTCACCTGCAAGATTTGCGGGGAAGTGCACGAGGCTGGACTGTGCCCTATCGAAGAATTCTACAACCAGATGAAGAAGTGGTACGTCCCGACCAAGGATGCTCGAATGTTGCCGCCCGGGGTGGAAAAGATGCTAAACTAGATCGCTCGCCAGGTTGGAATCTGGTTCGAGCCGAGCGGTCTAGGGTTAGTATCTATGCATATGTCGGTAAGGAGGATAATCGAGAAGCAAAGCAAAGCGTAACCGACAATACATGTAAGTCTGACGATTACGTCATCCTATCCCCGGGCAGCACGGCTGACCCCTTCCTGGTGAGCAGCATACAAACGGACGAATATTCTCGGTCTGAAGTGCTTATGGAATTGAATCTGCTACCTGGCGAATCACGAGGTTATTGGAAATACCATTCGCCGGATAAGTGGTTCAAGCAAGCCAAGGCAGATGGTAAAATTAATAACCAGAAGGCCACCATGCTGTTTGATTCTGGCGCAGAAGTGTCTATCCTTTGCTCGTAAGGTGGGGTGTGAAATAGACGAGACGAAGCGGCAGGAGTGTATCGGTATTGGAGAAAGTTTGTACATGACTCAAGGTTAAGATTACGTTGGCTGGGTTTTTGGTGTATTACTTTACCACCTGGGTGGGTAAGCTATCCGGGCAGGATGCAATTCTGGGGATGGACTTTATGGTCCCAGCCGGCATACGGCTGGATTTATCGCATGAGACATTGACGTTGCCGGATGAGGTGCAGATCCAGCTGGCTGGTCGGCGGTCCTTATATGGTGTCCACGTCCAGTTCCTTAACTTAGGTCAGTTTGTAACGGTGCCAGTGGGAAGAGCGGTGTACGTAATGGTACGACCACACGACAGACGGCGTAAGTTTTGGCTGAAAAGGGGCGAGTGTTGGGTACCCTCGTTTGTCAAAGGGGAAGGTCACCTCAATTACATAAGTGTGACCAATATCTCGGAAAAGCCCCTCACCTTGCATGAAGACGTGATCATTGGAATGTGGCTGGCCGAGGACAAGGTGCCCCGCCGGCCGAGTTATGTCACTATTGGCTCAAGACGCTATATCGAGTGGCAAAATCTGGCCTTTCAGGCAACCACCGATTTGGCCAGCGAAGAGGAAGAAGTGGAGGAAGACCGGACTCCAATGGTGGCTAAACCAGAGTACCGGACCCCTTCTAGGATATTGATGCGGAGCCGGCCACCGCCGGGTCCGGCTGAACGTACTGGCCGAGATCCTTTCCTAATCGCTGAACTGGTTTTGTCCACTCAGTCGAAGATGGACGAACAGCAGGATCAGGAGAGAAGACAAGGTAGAACCTCATGCCGGATGGCTTGATGAGCAGGAGGATACTGGATCGACCGATCCGGCTGACCGGAATTCGGAAATAGCCGGAGGCGGATCCACCGATCCGGCTGACTGGAATTCGGAAATAGACGGAGGCGGATCAACCGATCCGGCTGACTGGAACTCGGAAATAGCCGGAGACGATCAATCGATCCGGCTGACCGGAATTCGAAAAAGGCCGGAGGCGAATCAACCAATCCGGCTGACCGGAATTCGGAAATAGCTGGAGGCGGATCAACCATCCGGCGGACTGGAATTCGGAAATAGCCGGAGGCGGATCAACCGATCCGGCTGACCCGGATCCGGAATCAGTCGAAGCTGACCAAGTCTGCATTCTTGAAGGGGGCGAGGTATACGTCGAAGGCATGGAGGATCAGATGGCGGTGCTACCTGAGGTAACCCCCTGCCCACCAGCAGTTAGTATTGACGATCTACAAGTTGGAGACCCAGATGTAAACACCCCGGAAAAGATCAGCAGTCTGAAGGGCATGGTCCCGGATATGCACTGCCTCTGGCATCCCATGGGGCGGTATGCGACATTGAGGTGGGAAACGCCAAGCCGGTGGCGCAGAGGTGCCGGAGAGTCGCCCTCCAGTATCGGGAAAAGCTGTCGGAGCTTGTCAAGGGATTGCTGGCCACCAAGATAATTCAGCCGTCCACCTCGCCATAGACTTCGCCCTTTGTAATCATTATTAAGAAGCATGGGTGGATATAAGGCTGTGTATCGACTACCGACTGCTAAACCGGCTGACTAAGTTAACGGTTTACCCGATGCCGTTGATAAACGACTTGCTGGAGGATCTGGATAGAGTTTTGTGGTATTGCTCGTTGGACATGGCTAGTGGATTCTGGGTGGTCTCTATGACCGATCGTGCACGAGAAATTTCTGCATTTGTAACGTCTTTTGGGTTGTTCGAGGGGAACCGGATGCCGTTCGGCCTGAAGAATGCTCAGCAAATTTACCTGCGGCTAATAGATAACGCGTTGTATGGACACTTCAAGATCAAGGCGGACCAAGATCCTGCTCTGGTCGGCGATGTGTTCGCCGAAGGTGACCCGTACCCCGCCCCAAAACCGAAGGTTTTGTGGCGGCGGTCCTACATTGACGACATTCTCGTGACGGCTACTACTTGGGATTTACTATGTGAAAAAGTGCAAAAGTTGATTATTACATGTGAATTGTGGAATCTTTCGATTAGTATCGTAAAGAGTCTGGGGAAAAACTAAGGTGACATATTTGGGTCACCAGGTTTCAATTGCCGGGTTGGAAGCTAATCCGAAGGATTTGGAGACCTTGAGTAATCTGCCTTTCCCGCGGTCCTTGAAGGCCATGCAATCTTTTTTGGGCAATTTAAATTACTACAGTCTTTTCATTGAGTATTTCGCGGTCTATGCCGCTGTTTTGTATGAGTTACGGGAGGGATTACCACAAGCTGAGAGAGAAGGATAAGCAAGGGGAAGTACGAACTGAGCCGGCAATATCAGCCAATGATATGCTGCCCGGGTCAACTATTTCCACCAATGAGATGCTGCCCGGGTCAACTATTTCCACCAATGAGATGCCGCCCGGGTCAACTATTTCCACCAATGGGGTGCCGCCCGGGTCAACCATTTCCACCAATGAGGTGCCGCCCTTGTCCATCCAGAGAGGCAGCCGGCTGCCCAATTCCTGCGCGGCCGGGCCGGATGACATCATGACCAGGGCGATGGTAGCCTTTGGAATGTTGAAAGCAAAGATGGCGACCACACCAGTCCTGAAGCATTTCGATGCTAATAAGGTGCCTGTGGTCATCATCTATGTTAACAAGTGGGCTATCTCAGCTGCCCTTGTGCAGGATCATGATGGAGTGTATTGTCCTGTGACGTTCACTAGGCGGAATCTGAAGGCTAACGAAGTTAACTATGGGCTAGTGGATAAAGAAGTTTTGACTTTATTACGGATCCTGGATGTGTGCTATACTATGCTGGTGTCTCGACCTATTAAGGTATTATCCAGACG